>CM060313.1:94208977-94211477 GCA_030674185.1 Monoplex corrugatus | reverse complement strand
TTATCTGAAAAACCCATGTGCTCAACCGGGACAAGGGACGTAATTACGCGACAACTATACAGTTATTTACCTTGTGCTGGTAATAATACCCATAGGGTTTGCATAGTAGGCAACTATTACGTTCAGCATACGACTTTCAAAGACCTCGGTTAATTCTTTGTGCGTCACACTGTCACACACAAACACAGGCGCGCGCGCGCAGAGACAGACAGATAGAAAGACATACAGAGACAAGAGGTACAGAGAGAGAGAGATTGAGAGAGAGAGAGAGAGTCATGTTTAATATCTGTGCAATTTCCAAGATTGAAACTTTCGAGTATGCTAAACGTGTGATCCAAATGTGATAAAAAAAAAAAATTGTCAATAATCAGGTGAAAAGTACACACTTAATTAAAGGCTTCGATATTTTTGTCAAATATCTCCCCTTCTCCCTGTTCTTCATTTAAAATATGTCTATCTACACGTAAGTTCATGCAAACCAAACTTTCCGTTATCTGAACCACGACCCCAAATTTGGTGAAATCTTAGGATAAAAAAAAGTTGAGAAAACTTTGCTGTTATATTTTTTCACACACATGTAGCACGCGCGCGGGCACGTACACACACATACACACCTGATCAAACAGTCCAACATAACTATGGATGAAATAGCCGAGAAACCAACGATAACGCCTATCCCTACATGGGAAATGCTAAAGGCCACATTTGATCTCGATTATGCAAACGTTAAAAAAGATAATAATGTCAACATTACGCTATCCACAGCTTGTGAACACATCGATGAAAAGTACCGTACCCACCTGCACATTTTTACCGATGTGTCAGTCTTAGCAAATCAGAGCGCTGGAGCAGCGTTTTATGTTCCAAAATTTAACATTAAAAAGTCATTTTTCATTGGGGCAAATGTATCTATATATACAGCAGAATTGGTCGCTGTTGTCCAAGCGTTGCATTATTTAATAAGCCTTCGGCCTGTGTCTTTCAAAGTAGTTCTCTTTGTTGATTCAAAATCTGTATTATATGCCTTACAGTCTTTTGATACAGACACAAGACCTGATTTAATTATTGAGGCAAATCATCTAATACATTGTTTAAAGATAAATGGTTCGGAAATCAATTTATGCTGGGTGCCTTCTCACATTGGTCTTCATAGCAACAACGTAGTTGACAGAGCAGCTAAATCCGGTGCACTCCATTCTGAAAATTCCATAGAATTAGATGTTAACACCTCGGTAAAAGAAGCTTACAACTCGCTAGAATTAGCATCATGGATTCGATTTCATGAACATTTAAATGAAACATTTATGTTTCAAAAAAGAATCAAACTTTCAGTTCAAAATATCTGTAAAAAATTGCAGTATTCCTCGTTATATCATTTGAGATTAATTGTTATCACTTATTTTCGTATTCAACTGAACGCTTTGAAAACAAAATATTGTAAAAACGTTTCATGTATTTGCGGCGAACAATTCACATTGTATCACTGTTTGTTTTACTGCAGAAAGCTTCGTTCCTTTTTACCAAAGATGTTTACAGAAGGAAACTATCCTGAAACGCATTTTAAAGAAGTTATATCGGATCAAGTTTTGTTAGTTAAAATTTCAGAATCATTGGTTCACAGTCCTGTTAATGCGTTACTTTAAAATTATTATTATAATTATGATTATTTTTGTTTTGTTTAGTTTTTATGATGATTTTTCTTTTACATTATTGATGTTAGCGTTGTTCTAGTTTCATTTCTCTGTTCATCCATATCCTTTTACTTAAGACCTTGCCGCTTCCTTTTAATTTTTTTCCCGTTTCTTACTCTGTTCCCCTCTGTCCCCTCCCCTCTCCCCGCCCCCCCTAATTTCATCCTGCATGCCATTTTTCCCCGTCTAATATCACTTACAGTGAAAAGACGTTAAATCAAGCAACGAACGAACGAACACACACACACACACACACACACACACACACACACACACACACACACACACACACACACACACACACACACACACACACACACACACACACACACACACACACACTACCCTCGGAGATAAAAATGTTATTTTCCTTTTGTGCTTCTTGTTCTCTCTCTCTCCTCTCTCTCTCTCTCTCTCTCTCTCACTCTCTCTCTCTCTCACTCTCACTCACTGTCTCACTCTCTCTCTCTCTCTCTCTCTCTCTCTCTCTCTCTCTCTCTCTCTCTCTCTCTTCAGAAAGGAAAAAAACTCGGATTTCTTTTAGTAGTCGTGTAATTTCCATGTCTTGACTGGGAAAAAATATTCCAAACCAAAAATGAAACATGAATCCTCACTGTTTCTTGTCCTCTGTTAAATATATCTGCTGTAAAGGCAATCATTGACGCTTAGAATATGCATGAAACGCATCATGTTTTGCTTGTATTTCGTTTCGTTTGGTTTTCTCTGTTTGTTTGTTTGTTTTGTTTTCACTTACATTAACTGTGTTTGCATTCAGTAACAAGGCTGGAGATTCTCTTCTACAGGTGTAT
>CM060313.1:94163977-94203977 GCA_030674185.1 Monoplex corrugatus | reverse complement strand
GTTTCACTATTAGTAATTATCATCCTCGTTGTTATTGTCCTCGTTTATGACAAATTAATCTTGCAGTCAACTAGTGTTACTGATAAACAAAACAAAAGCAGCTTGTAGCCAGATGCTGAGAAAGAGGAAAGAGCCACATATAACAAGACCGGCACCCGAGCCAAACAGTTGCTGAAAAAAACAGCATCTACACTCCATTATTTGATGGTTCCATCTCGCTGGCCTGGGCTTGGATCCTATCGCTTCTTCATCCACTGGTGTGCTATCTGATGGGGAGGGGGGGTGTATGTATAGCAGCCAGGCAGTAGAAGAAATGCCTAACCTATCGGCCTAGCCAAACTCCACAAGCTTACATCTTCCCCCCCCCCCCCTCTTTTTTTTTCTTTTCTGGTATGGAGAAAGAGACAGCAAGGATGTTTAGGATAAGTAAGAGTTGGGGGGTGGGGTTGGAGGCAACAGGTTCTGTGAGGAAAGAGAGAGATGTAAGTGTCTGTGAGAAGCGAAATATCTATGAGGAAAGAGAGAGAGTTTGTGGAAAGACAGAAGGATCAATATCACTTAGAGATGTGTGAGAGGAAAGAGATACATGTAAAAGGAGAGAGAGTCTGTGGAAAGAGAGAAAGAGCAGTGTCATTCAAGCAAAAGAGAATAGTACCTAGGTAGGTACCAGTCTCTTTGATTCAGGAGAGATACTGTAAAAGGAGAGAGATCTGCGGTGAGAGGTGTCAGTGGGAGAAGAGATAAGGTAATCTGTGAAAAAAGATAGATTTGTTAAGAGAGAGAGAGATGTATGTGAGAGAAGAGATAGAGAGAAGGATGTGTCTTGGATGGGAGAGACGACTGCCAGAGATGGATGGGTGGATAGCTGGAAAAAGAAAGTGAGAAAAAGAGACTGTGTAGGCCCACTGGCCTCCAGGAAGGTGGGCTTCGGGGTACGGAATAGCATCTTGGTTACAGCGCTTGATCTTGATTGCCAAGGTCAATTAAGCACGATAGAGCACGGTTGTCGATGGATGGGTGACCAGACTCGTGTCCACCCAGTTTTTGTTTTTCTTTTTGTTTTTGTAGATGGGTAGCTGTCTCTCTTTTGAGAAAGGGTAAGGTACAAAAGTAAGGGGAGGTATGCGCACTGCCCTTGTGATGCTGGCCCCGAGAGACGTTGAGGTCTCCATCCACACGTTGGTCAGTCTCTGGTGAACCATCAGGTTATAGGAACACGTTGGTCAGTCTCTGGTGAACCATCAGGTTATAGGAACACGTTGGTCAGTCTCTGGTGAACCATCAGGTTATAGGAACACGTTGGTCAGTCTCTGGTAAACCATCAGGTTATAGGAACACGTTGGTCAGTCTCTGGTGAACCATCAGGTTATAGGAACACGTTGGTCAGTCTCTGGTGAACCATCAGTTATAGGAACACGTTGGTCAGTCTCTGGTGAACCATCAGGTTATAGGAACACGTTGGTCAGTCGCTGGTAAACCATCAGGTTATAGGAACACGTTGGTCAGTCTCTGATGAACCATCAGGTTATAGGAACACTTGGTCAGTCTCTGATGAACCATCAAGTCATAGGAACACTTGGTCAGTCTCTGAACCATCAAGTCATAGGAACACGTTGGTCAGTCTCTGATGAACCATTAGGCTATAGGAACACTTTGGTCAGTCTCTGGTGAACCATCAAGTTATAGGAACACTTTGGTCAGTCTCTGATGAACCATCAAGTCATAGGAACACTTTGGTCAGTCTCTGAACCATCAAGTCATAGGAACACGTTGGTCAGTCTCTGATGAACCATTAGCATAGGAACACTTTGGTCAGTCTCTGATGAACCATCAGCTATAGGAACACTTTGATCAGTCTCTGGTGAACCATCAGGTTATAGGAACCATCAGGTTATAGGAAATATAGGTTTTTCCTTACCTTACCTTACAGTTATGCCCATTGACCTTCACAGGTGGCAGAAAACGGTCTCGTATACTTAAGTAAAAAGGGAGTATATTGCAAACTGCCTTATATACATAATTAAATAAAAGGGATTGTATGTACTGCTCTAATGCCTGTCTGCTCATTGCTCGGTAATTTATTACAGTATATACAGCGATCTAATCGACAGAATGATATTGAAATAACAAATAGTTTCATGATCATGAACATTATGATTTATGGAGAAGAGATTCCAAAGAAGCCAGAACTTTTGCAAAATGCAACTCCCAGATAGAAAATGGAAAATGTTTGATGGATCAACTCCAGTTATTTGAACATTACGCCATTGTCAAAATGTGACATGTAGAGCAGAAGAAAAAATAAGCGTATAACGAAAATAGATTTTAGGGTGTGTTGGAGAGCCAAAATGAGAGACATGGAGTAGTAGCATCGGAGCAGTGCAGAAGATGAGACCGTTTAAAACTAAAATGATGAATAAGTAAATGAATTAAATAAACAAACATGTAAATAAATTGAAGCAAAACAACAGCAAAAAATGCGCAAGCACGCACACACACAAAGTAAGACCTAATAAAGAAAGGTACAAGTTGACGACACAATGGATACCACCAAATACCTTCAATTTATATATATATATGTTATGTACATACATACACACACACACACAATATATATATATATATATATATATATGTGTTGTTATGTGTGTGTGTGTGTGTGTGTGTGTGTGTGTGTGTGTGTGTGTGTGTGTGTGTAAGAGGTGAAGGGCTGGAGGAAGACAGACAGACAGAGGTCTGTGAGATGAGGTTAGAGGTGGGATAAGAACGAAGAGAGCTGTTTGTTATGTGTACGTTAGTCAGAGGGTAGCAGACGGTGGAAGAGACAGATGTCATTGTTGCCGATTATGTATGCTGCGTGTTGCGTTACAGATGTTGTCTACTGTCATTCCATTAGTCACCTTCACTTAGCGTATCACTGTAGAATGTGACCTTCCCTGCTCACCTCCGCCATTCTGATTCCATTCTTGTTTTTTTCTTTTTCCTATGATTGTGTAAGAGAGAGAGAGAAAACAGACAGACAGACAGACAGACAGAGAGACACAGAGAGAGAGAGTAAGTGTATGTGTGTGTGTGAGAGAGAGAGAGAGAGTGTGTGTGTGTGTGTGTGTGTGTGTGTGTGTGTGTGTGTGTGTGTGTGTGTGTGAGTGTGTATATCATTATGTGTGTGTGTGTATGTCTGTGCGTGTGCCTGTGTTTTTGTGCATGTGAGAGAGAGACAAAAGAAAAAGAGATAGATGAATGGCAGAAAGAAAGGAAAGAGGCAGACAAATAGAGGCAAAGAGAGAGGCAAAGACAGAGGCAAAGACAGAGACAAGTAGAGAGAGAGAGACAGAAAATTTGAGAGGGCAAAGACAGCGCGAGAGAGACTGACAGACAAACAGACAGAGAGAGAGAGAGAGAGAGAGGTGTGTGTGTGGTGTGTGTGTGTTGTGTGTGTGTGTGTGTGTGTGTGTGTGTGTGTGGTGTGTGTGTGTGTGTGTGTGTGTGTTTGTGTGCGTATGTAAATGCATGTGTACGTGGTGTGTGTGTGTGTGTGTGTATGTGTGTGTGTGTGTGTGTGTGTGTGTGTGTGTGTGTGTGTGTGTGTATCTTCGTCTTTTCTGCTTCTTCACCTTGAGTTCATCTTCTACGTCTTCATCATCATCATCATCATCTGTGGTTGTTCATGCTGTTGCTGCTTGCTGCTGCAACCATACTGCTGCAGTATTGTCCATGCTGCTGCACTTGTCATTTACAGCCGTAAACTGAACGCTAACGGGCTTTTGCCTTAGATGTGGTACAGAAGAGGACCTATTTTATCCTCAAGACTAAAAAAAAGTTCAGGTGTGATAGCGAGAACGGGAAGAAGATGAAGAAGACTGAACGCAGGACTCGAAATCCCTTGCCGCCGCACCAAAGACAAACAAACAAAACTTGCACGTACCCACAGTACATGTAGCAACACGTGCTGAGAGAGAAAAGAATCACGCATAACCAGACCAAGCAGCGCTCGTGCCAAAGAAGTTGCTGAAAGAAAACAGCATCTTCCACTCCATTATTATGAGGTTCCATCTTGCTGCTGGCCTGGTCCTGAGCCTATCACTCCCTCACCCCCTGCCGTGCTGTCTGATGGAGCGTGGGAGGTGGTGGAGGTGGTGGTGGTGGGGAGCTGGATATGTATGGCATCCAGGCAAAGGGGGGGTGGGGGTGAAGGTGAGGGGGAAATGGCCTGAAATGTCCGCCTATCCAGACTCCACGACCTTCATCGTCTACTGTTTTCTGGTATGGAGAAAGAGACAACAATGGGTATTTTGGGTAAGTGAGAGAGAGAGACTGAGAGAGAGAGAGACAGAGAGAGAGATTTGAGAAAAGTTAAGCAGAAAGAGAGGTGTCTTGGAATAGAGATATCCTTGAAAAATGAGAGAGGTGGGTAGAGGGAATAAAGGGTTGAAAAGAGAAATCTCTGTAAGTGAAAAAGACAGAAAAGAGAGAAGTGTCTGGGGGAGATGAAATTGTAATATCTATATATATATGTGTGTGTGTGTGTGTGTGTGTGTGTGTGTGTGTGTGTGTGTGTGTGTGTGTGTGTGTGTGTGTGTGTGTGTGTGTGTGTGTGTGTGCGAAAAATGAGAGAGATGACTGCAGAGATGTCTGTTATAGATGAGACTGATAGGCTACATATGTCTGAGAGGGCTTAGAAATGTCTGTGAGAACGTAGAGATCTGTAAGAGCATAGAGATGTATGTATTGAGAGATGGTTGTTGATGATGGACAGGAAACGGCAGGGAAGGGGGGGGGGTGTAGAGAGATACAGAAATAATAGTTTATCATATTGTTTTGTTGAGTCCCATAGAAATGTGAACGTTAGATTGTATCTTCGGAAAAAGAGAGAAAAGGATGGAGAGGAAGGGGGCGGAGAGTGGGACAGAGAGGTGAGACAGCGACAGACAAACAGACAGACAGACATAGAGACAGACAGACAAAATGGGGATGAACGTAGAAATAGTATAAGAATGAAGAGAGGCGTGTGTGTATGTCTATCAGAGGGCAAAGGGGAAAGAGAGAGTTCACTGAATGATGCTGATCAGGCTTGTGGTGCGGTACAGCTTGCGTTTACAGATGTTGTCCTAGACCATTCCATTAGTCCATTACACTTAGCTTCAATTTTATGAGAGGGTAAGGGGAAAAGAGAGTTTACTCAGTGATGCTGATAGGTTGGCGGTTTGTCTTGTGTTGCAGGTGTTGTCCTATACCATTCCATTAGTCCTTACACTTAGCTTTGATTCCATCAGAGGGTAAGGGGGAAAGAGAGAGTTAACTGAATGAGGCTGATTAGGCTGGTGGTGCGGTATGCCTTGTGTTGCAGATATTGTTCTGTACCATTCCATTTGTCCATTACACCAACGAGGGTAGGCAGTATTCTCTTTGATTACACTTATCTTAATTCTATCAGAGGGTAAGGGGAAGGAGAGAGTTTACTTAGTGATGCTGATAGCTGGCGGTAGGTCTTGAGGTCAGATGTTGTCCTATACCATTCCATTAGTCCGTTACTCTTAGCTCTAATTCTATCACAGGGTAAGTGGTAGTAGGGAGTTTACTCAGTGATTCTGATAGGGTGGAGGTAGGTCTTGTGTTGCAGACGTTGTACTATACCATTCCATTAGTCCATTACACTTAGCTTTTTATGCGTTAACCTTCATACCTCTATTCGTTCTCTCTGGATTTCGTTCCCCATCCACCACCATCCCCATCTTCTGCTTGTGTGTCATTACCCTCACACCGGTCGTTTCGGCTCTCCTGCAACTTCCAATCCCACCGAAATTGAGGTCAACATGAGACGAAAGCGAGAGGGGTCGCGGAATCTAAGCCATTTTTCTTTAACAATGCTATGATGACAACAGTAGGGGCTGATAGTGATGATGCTATGGAATTCAATTTCGGACTGAGACTGTTAAGATTTCCTTTTCCATCCTTTCCATGCGCACGCACGCCAAAGCACATGAAAAAAAAAAACCATGTTATTTATCTGCTTTACAAGAAGTCCGCGTGACCTTCTCTTTTCTGTTAATCATCTGTTTTCTTCGATCTGCCTACAATCTCTACGGTAGTGTTTAGTTCGGAAATTAAGTTCACTCATGTTATATTAGATATATTCTCAGTTTCCTACAGCATTTCAGTCGACATTACCAATTTTGTTAATCGACTGGCCCTATGTTTTATGGGAATGTTTTGGAATGGTTTTCGACGAAAGGGAAAATGAAGGAAATGAAAAAGGAAAGGACTCGATAGAAGACAAGCTGCACGTAACTGATACATAAACAAACAGAAGAAAGAAAGAAAGCTAGGAAAGAAGGAATGAAGAAAGAACGAAAGAAAGAAAAAGTGTTTCGCTGCTGCTCTTCATACTGTCAGTTTTGCTATCAGCTGATTTAATTAGAGTTTCTCTTACTCATGCACACATACATAGTGACAGAGTATTTCCAACAGGTGTATTATTTCAGACACTATAGACAATAATTTGGTTGCATTTATAGGTTACCCTAGTTACAAAGAAAGTTTACAGTATGTTACCTATTATACAAATATTTGTAGAAAAAATAAGCTACAGATACGAAAATTATAGAAACTCTTATTTAGAAGCGAACTATCTTGGCTTTCAAACTGCATTCCTCCCCCCCCCACTCCCCCCCCCCCAACCCCCACCCCCCCCCCCACTCTCGCCCTTTTCGCGAGTTTGTTGTTTCGCTGATCGTTTACTCTTGAACACTTTTGTCTTTTATCAGACCTAAAAAAAGGATACTATTCCATATTCTTAAAGACTATGAAAGAAATGACGATAGCTGTGTAATAGTTGCAGTTTCTATTCCAGGAAGTGCGGATGGAGACTGATACCTTGATTAATTATTCTACAGTTTGTTCGTAACGTGTCCGTGCTTGTGTGTGTTGTTTGTGTATAGGTAGTGATGTGTGTTGTGCACGCATGTATGTGGTTGTGTGTGTGTGTGTGTGTGTTTTGACGTGCACATGTGTGTTGTGTGTGCGTGGTGTGTGTGTGAGTGAGAGGAGAGAGAGGAGAGAGAGAAGAGGAGAGAGTTGTTTTATCTCGATCAGATCTCTGTCCCTTATTTCTTAATCTTCCTTTCTGCTTTCATCAACATAATATATAGATATCAAGGCCTGTGGTCTTCCTCATCCTGCCCTCCCCTAAACCTTTCCAGCCATCAGCTTCTAGGCACCGAGAAAGAAAAAGAGAGACAGACAGAGACAGACAGACAGAGAGAGAGAGGCAGAGAGAGAGAGAGAGAGAGAGAGAGAGAGAGGAGAGAGAGAGATTGTTTCATCTCGATCAAATCTCTGTCCCTCATTTCTTAATCTTCCTTTTTGCTTTCATCCACATACGTATATAGATATCAAGGTCTGTGGTCTTCCTCATCCTGCCCTCCCCCAAACCCTTCCAACCATCAGCTTCTAAGCACGGAGCGAGACAGAACCACATGCTGTCTTTGAAGGTCTCTCTCCATGTCTGTGTATAGCACGGACAGTATTGGAAAGAAGTGGAGAGGAAAAGAGCGCGAGGGGAAGTAATTAGCATGATTAGCAATCTGGCCTCCCTGCAGCCACTTACTGCCCCTTAGCCGATGAACATGGTTGTAGTGGTTGTAGTAGCTGAGATAGAAAAACCACTGGTCGTGGAAGTAGTAATGGAACTGGTGGTGTCGTAGATATGTATATTCACCTGGATTGTCCACTCAGCGAACTCTTAGTTCAAATCTGTTTTTGGAATTTGTTTTCTATGACCCAAAGGTGACTGCCAGCGTTCAAGCAAATACGAACGTGAAAACACAAAAATGGAATTAGATTGTGTCTTTAATATAACAAGCCAGTCGCAAATTTCGGCCAGTTGGCTTTTGTCAAGCGTGTACGAAAGACAACAAACAGTAAATGCGTCACACACACACACACACACACACACACACACACACACACACACACACACACACACACAACACAACACAACACAACACAACACACACACACACACACACACACACACACACACACACACACACACACACACACACACACACACACACACACACACACACACACACACACACACACACACACACACACACACCACTCAGCCAATAGACAGCTTCACAAACGCGGCGTTAAGCATGCCACATTTATGAAATTGTCTACTGGTTGTTGGTTTGTTTGTTTGTTTGTTTGTTGTTTGTTTGTTTGTTTGTTGTTTGTTTGTTGCTAAATGTGAGCCTAGTAGTCTACTTTTATGTGTGTGAATGTGTGCGTGTGTGCGTGCGTGTATGTGTGTGCGTGTGTGTGTGTTTGTGTGTGTGATTTGCTTTCACATATCAAAACAGCATTCAGACAATATTAAAATTGTTGCTTGGTCACTGATGTGTGTGGTGGTATTTTTCTTCTGTTTGTATATTATTGACCAAGATTAAAACTTTTTAGCTTTGGTTTTGTTGATTTTTTAAAAATTTTATCAGTAGTAGTAGTAGTAGTAGTAGTAGTAGTAGTAGTAGTAGTAAGTTAACAGTCTTGGACAATTTCAGTTGAAAACTTCTCTGATCAGAATAATTTGTAAGTTAAATACCATTTCTGTTTTTCTAACGAAACAAAAGGAATACTCCACAAATTCAGATTGAAGCTAGTGGAATGACTTAGAGCAATCGTATTTAACTGTGTGCTTACGAACCCCGCAACTCGCAACCTGACATAGTGAAGCTGTGATAGCAGCACAGAGTGCGATATTGAGAGCTAGTTGCCTGTCTTCTTATCCATGTCTATGGTTGTATTTAAGGAGCTTCGTTCTATCAGGTAGACGTACTTTATCGCCTTGGTAACACCGCCCAGAACCCTTCTTATCTCCTAGGTAACGCGGCAGGTGCCAGACGGACATGTCCGGTGGGGTAGTGATGGTCAGTCGGCTTGGCATCTCGCTGGCTGACCACCGCGCTCTGTTTTGCAGATAGAGAGGTTGCTTGCTAGCTAGCTAGCTAGCATGTTGTGTTCCTGCCTGGCTTGTTGTTGGTTGCTTAGTGCATTGCGGTCATAGAGTTCTTCTGTGTTTCCCTTTATTTAGTCTTTGCTTGGTGCGTGTGGATTTTGTTGGTACGATGCGTTGGCTGCTGATCGTTTGGTTCGTTTGGTTGGTCGGTTGGTTGGTTGGTTGGTTTGTTGGCAGGCTGGTTGGTTGGTTTGTTGGTTGGTTTGTTGGTTGGTTGGTTGGTTGGTTGGTTTGTTGGCAGGCTGGTTGGTTGGTTGGTTGGTTGTTTTGTTTTGCTTGGTTGGTTGGATTTTTGTTGGTTAGGTTGGTGGGTTGGTTGGTTGGTTGGTTGGTTGGTTTGTGTTGGTTGGTTGGTTGGTTGGTTGTTGATGGTCATATAACCACTGATAGGTTGTTTTGTTTTTGTTTTGCGTTTGTGTGGTGTTTTTTTTTTGGTTTGGTTGTTTTTTTTGTTGTTTTTTTGTTTTTAGGGGGGGGGGGTGTTTTGTTTTCTTTTGTTTTCGTTTGATGTCGGTTTTTGTTTGTTTGTTTGTTTGTTTGTTTGTGCCTCCTTGCTTGCTTGCTTGCTTGTATTTTTTAACTACACGAATAGGAGTTCATAGGCGGGAATGACATTGGTATCGTGAGGGTAGGGGGGTCCACACATCTACTCCTATAGACATACTTACAGGCCGACAGAATGGGAGATAGAGTCTACAGAAAGACAGACAAAGATGCACACAGATAAACAGTTACGAAACATCAAGAACTGCTACTCATAACTGAAACATGTCAGAGTGTCTGAGTCATAATTTCACCCAATGATAGTAAGAAGCTGTGGATGATCCTTCACGGGCCTTCACCAAGTAATGGCAATACGAGAGGGCTTGCAAGAGGCATTGCTGTCTCTGTCTGCCTAAATCTACATAGACAGATAGACAGACAGACAGACAGATAAAGAGAGGTTAACTTTAGATGGATGGATAGATCGATCGATCGATAGATAGATAGATAGATAGATAGATAGGCAGGCAGGTAGGTAGGTAGGTAGGTAGGTGGGTAGGTTGGTTGGTTGGTAGGTAGGTAGGTAGGTAGGTAGGTAACTTGAGATAGACAAACAGGTAGATAGATAGATAGATAGATAGATAGACAGATAGGTAGGTAGGTAGGTAGGTAGATAGGAAGGTAACTTGAGATAGATACATAGACAGATAGGTACGTAGGTAGGTAGGTGCATATATAGGTAAGCAACTTGAGATAGATAGATAGATAGTAGATAGGTAGGTAGGTAGTAGGTAGGTAGGTAGGTAACTTGTTCTATAGTGTGCAGTATGTATATCTCGATGCTTCCTTTCGCACTCGGAACTGCAGAGGGCTCGGGACAGCACAAACCGCTTTTTGTTATTCTTATTATTATTCTGCATGAGCCGACTGAGTCTTGGCGTCGATCATACCAGAGATCTAACCAGAGACATGTACAGAGCGATTGGTAACTACATAAGTTTGTCTCGAGATAATTGTCTCGCTTAAACGACGTTTGCTTTCAGCCTGCGCGTGAGCGGTGCCTGTCTTTTTACTTATGCATTGCCCATTATGCCATTGGCTTGTGGGACAGCAATGAAGATTCTTCATTACTATCTGTTCTGGATTCTGTTTGGTACCCAGCGTGTGTTTTGTGGCCTTAAGATCTTCCTGTACTGCTTTTCTTCAGGTGTTCTTCGCTCTTCCTCTCTTACGTATTCCTTGTGGTGTCCAGTGAAAGGAATGTCGAGCAGTGTTCATCCTGCTGTCTTCGAATGATGTGCGCAATCGTTCTCCGCCGTCTTTTCGTGATGATGGTGTTTATGCTCTCTTGACCGCATTAGACAAGTAATTGTTGGTTTGAAATGGTGTTGGGCCAAAAGATTTGTATGATTCTTATGAGGTTCTTTGTGTGAAAGCGTGATAGTATGGTAAAGTAGATTTCTGTCATTTTCCAGTATTCTTAAAACCGGAAAGGGCTCAGTAGACCGCGCGCTGTGAAGTTACCTGTCTCTCTGTGCATGTCTGTAGCCTGGATAAAGAGCTCCACTGAAGTCTGGGAGGCATTTCTTCCTGGCTCAAGTGGATCGTCTAGATATCTGCCAGTCTCAAGACAGTCCCAAAGAACGTCAAGTGATTTTGTTAAAATCCTGAATGAACGTTTAATATTGCAAAAGTTAACATTCTACTTGGGTATGGTAGCCCACACTGTAGTTATCGAAAGAAGGATCAGACGGAGGTATGTTCTGTCACCGGGTATGTTTTCACTTGACAGCGAAACCATCATGAGAAACCTAGAAGAATGTCCTGGGATAAAAGTTGGAGGAAAAATTGTAAGCAATCTTCTTATGCAGATGACATCGTTCTGATTGCAGAAGATGAAATCTTGTGAATATAATAAAAATGGAAAACACAAATAAAGAGCTATAGAGCTAAACAGTAAGGAGACTGAAGTCATGAGAATCAGTAAAAAAAAAAATTTTTTTAAATAAAGAAGAAAAAGAAATCCATTCATTTAAAATAACAACAAATGACTCCAGATTGAGACAAGTTGATAAGTTCAAATATCTCATCAGACTGCAGATGGACATTAGAAATATCCAGCAGAATTGGTCAAGCTAAAACAGCATTTCAAGAAAATTAAAAGCGTTTTTACCAATAAGTGCCTTTCAGCTGACATCAGGAAGAGAGTTTTTCAGTGTTAGTTAGAACCAATACTGTTATATGGATGAGAAGCCTGAACAATCAACAAGCAAAGTGAGAACAAGATCGAGGCAGCTGAAGCGTGGTTTCTAAGAAGAATGTTAGAGAATTCCATGGACAGCACAGAAAACAAACGAGACAGTCTTGAAAGAAGCAAACACAAAGAGAAGATTAATGAAGAAGATTAGGAAAACAACCTACAGTTTTTGGACAACTTTTTGTAGCCAAGAGAAATTTGAGCACCTAGTCTGAACAGGAACACTGGAGGGAAAAGAGAGCACCAGGTAGGGCTAGGAAGAAAATACTAGACAGTTGTGCGCAGTGGGTGGGGACATAAAGGGTCGAAGATATACTTGCTGCAACAATAGATAGATTCGTATAGAAGACTATGATGGCCAACTCCATTCGGCAAGGCACGTGATGATGGTGAACGTTCCATACGCCCACTGTCAGAGTGGTCTCCCGGTTGAAGGAGAGACCTTGTAGAAACAAACAGGCGATGGGCGAATGGACCAGAGGGTTTAAAATCTTTTCATTGCCTCTGACAGAAAATACGATCACAAGAAGAAAATCATATATTGCTTTTGATACTTTAATCTTAAACAGCGAAAATTATTAAATTTTCTTTTTAAAAAAATGACAAGGGAGGCGACTTTTCTTAAAGCTGTTACCATGAAACTGCAGTTGCTTCCCATGAGCAGGTGTGCATTTCTTAGGCTTAATTATAAAATATGATTACTTTTGTCTTGCAGCAAAAGGGGTTTAAGGAAAGTAGGCAGAAAGATACGAGAAGAAAACAAGCGACCAGACAACTGAAAGACAAAACGAAAAACAATCCTGCTATGAAAGGATTGTTTATTTCATGTTACAATCTGTAGATTTCTTTGAGTTTTATTGAAATCAACTCAACAATAGGCATAAAGTGCAAAGAAGTGATGGATCCCTCAACATCATTTACACCCACAGCACTTTTATTTCCATCCACCAGATTGTTCGTTGACATCCGGCAAAAGACTGGTTTGCCCTCAAAATATGATTAAAGGAAAAAGGAAAAGAAAAGCAGAGAAAGAAAGAAAAGAACTAAAAAAAAAAAAGAAAAGAAAAAAAACTACCCCGTCATCTCAGTCTTGACTACATTGTATTGCTGTTCTTTAAATTAAAAAAGAAAAATGGTTCTCTCACCCCCATACCCCCAATTCTACTATCGCCGTCTGTCCTCCACTTCCGCTACCCTTAATGTCTCTGTTTAATCATAAATTAGATTCGGGATACAATTACTCTCTTTGAACCGGTCGCAGAAATAATTATCTGAACGCAAATATCTCGAAAGCAGAGACGCCCAACAACACTCACAGCAGACTTGCCGCGCCACGAACGACTAAACGGGCGATTCGCATGGAGTGTTCTGGGTGAGGAAGAGAAAGAGATAAGGGCGAAGATCGTCTAGTCAGACCATTAGCGAAGATCCCCCATCTCCGGCCTGGAGAGAAAAAGGTCATCTGAAGATCTTCATCTCCGGCAGCAGTCAACCACTACCCCTCTTAGACTAGACACACAAGTTTTGAAGTAAACATGGTACCGACTGCTGCCATGAGGCCGCAGACTACTAGCAGTCTGAGATCCGGGAGGGAGGAGACCATGCACACGAAACGGGGCAACAAAACGGCCACTATGTTCTGGTGTAAATCTAATTAACGAGCGGCTGGAAGTCAAGTGGCAATCAGCTTATGTAGTTCTGACAATTCACATCACTTGTCTCAAGTTGACACAGCTTTGAAGAGAGGGTGGGAGACAGAAGCGTAGAAGGAAGAGAAAGGGGGATTTTTTTGAGAGAGAAGTCTTTTTGAGAGATAAATGAAATTAAATTAGAGTTTACTTTCCAACCCATCAGATATCAGTACATAGGTCTACTTTACATATCTACCGTTCCTAATTTTCATGTATTAAGACAACAGAAAATATGTCAGCAAAAAAAAAATATTACATTCAAACAAAACAGACAAAAAATAATGAAGAGAGACAGAAAGAGAGACAGGCAGGCACAGACAGACAGACACACACAGAGAGAGAGAGAGAGAGAGAGAGAGGAGAGAGAGAGAGAGAGAGAGATGGTAAACGATTATCAGAGGGAAGTTGCTAGGGTGTCTTTCTCTTCCTTTCCGCCGATGCTTTCAAAACAAGGGCAAGTCTAAAACAGAGTCTGGTAAGTCGCCCCAACCAACGAAAGAATTTAATTGACTTGTTTGTAACGGAGTCTGATAAGATTAAAAAGCAAATTTACCCTTGACAATGAAAGGACGTAACTGATTTGTCCAAAGCACAAAAGCCCTTTGCTAGCGATCTGAAATTCCTGGCCGAAGGGATCGTTGGATTGTTGATGGGAACTAGTAACAAAAGCCCAACAACAAAAAAGAGTGGAATAAAAGGGAAAGACGGCATCTACAATATGACAGATTTACGAATCAGTTCTGAAAAAGTACGTAAATCACGTGTATGTACTCCAAGAAGAGAATAAGTGTTGTTTTGAGAAGAAAACAGAAATCAGAGAAAAGTTAGAGAACGGATGAAAAATGGTTAAGTCTCATAACTTTATTGCCCACTCCAAATAATAGAGACTTGTGTTAAATAGGTTAAAGACAGTTTCATTAAATGGTCACTTTGTTTATCTTTCACTGATGCTTAAAAGAATTATCTCTAGGTTGTAAGCATAATTTGCAATAATATAAAACACGCCTTAATACTTATTGATATATATATTATGTACTGCTTAATTCCTTCGAGTCGATACGAGAGAGAAAAGGGGAAGGAGGGGTTAGCTAACAGAAAGATGTCCAGATTCACATTTGTTATTCGTAAAAGCCATGTCTTCTCAGGAATGAGTAACATAAAAACATCAAAACTACACATTCATACGCACAGTGATTATGTTGTAACGATTTTCCTTATGTTAAATGTCTTATATAGCGGTAAATATATAGTATATCGAGACAGACAGACAGGCAGGCAGGCAGGCAGACAGGCATGCAAGCATGCAGGCATGCATGCATGCAGGCAGACAAACATACAGAGACTCAGAGAAAGGAAATTTGGTGTGTGGTGTGTGTGTGTGTGTGTGTGTGTGTGTGTGTGTGTGTGTGTGTGTGTGTGTGTGTGTGTGTGTGTGTGTGTGTGTGTGCATGCCTCGATTAACAAAGTGATTCCCCCAGTCTGTCTGTCATAATGCCTCAGTGAACAGAGTGATCGACTCTCTCCTGCTCCCCACCCTCACCCTCCGCTTCCCTATCATTTCTTCTTGTTCTTCTTCTTCCACCTTCTTCTCCTCATCCTCATCCTGTTCTTCTTCTTTCTTCTTCTTCTTGTTCTTCTCCTCCTCCTCCTCCTCACCTTCTTCTTTTCCTTTCCCTCCTCCTCCTCCTCCTCCTCTTTCTTCTTCTTCTTCCTCTTCTTCTTCCTCTTCTTCTTCTCTTTCTTCTTCTCCTTCTTCTTCTTCTTCATCTCCTTCTTCTTCTCCTTCTTCTTCTCCTTCTCCTCCTCCTCCTCCTTTCTCCTTCTCTTCTTCTTCTTCTTCTTCTTCTCTTCTTCTTCTTCTTCTTCTTCTTCTTCTTCTTCTTCTTCTTCTTTCTTTTCTTCTTCTCCTCCTCCTTCTTCTCCTTCTTCTTCTTCTTTCTTTTCTTTTTCTTCTTCTTCTTCTTCTTGTTTCTCTTTTCTTAATACTTATTCTACCCGTCTTTTTCTTTTTGTCTTTTCCTCTCTCACAAGGGACGACTCATGTTGCGCTTTCATTTGTTTCAGTCTTATCTTGTTGATTTATTAATGCATTTCTTTCTGTTGCATTTGCAGTTCTCAGCAGATGTATGTAAATAAGCAGTGTTAATTAAGTTGAGGAAACGGTTACAGCATCATTGTTCTCTCTGCAAATATGTACTAATATCTGTACCATTAAAAATAAAATTTCATCTCTCTCTCTCTCTCTCTCTCTCTCTCTCTCTGTCTGCCTCTCTCTCTCTCTCTCTGTTTCTGTCTGTCTGTCTGTCTCTCTCTCTCTCTCTCTCTCTGTCCCTGTCTCTCTATCACTGTCTGAATCTGGCTCTCTCCCTCTCTGTTTCTCTCTCTCTCTCCCTTCTCTCTCTCTCTCTCTCTCTCTCTCTCTCCTCTCTCTCCTCTCTCTCTCTGTCCCGCCCTGACTCTCAACATGTATCTCTATCTTTCTCCGTCTGTCTGACTCTGTCTCTCTTTCTCTCTCTCTTTCTCTCTCTCTCTCTCTCTCGCTCTCTCTCTATCTCGCGCGCGCGCGCGCATTTGTTCATCCTTCATGAGGCCTATATGTGAGTAAACCATCTGAAATCTGAAGTATCTCTATCTATTTGATATCTATCTATCCGCTCCCCTCCCCCTCCTTCCTTCCTCTCCTCTCCTCATTCCGTTTTCTTTTCTCTCTTTCTCTCTCTTCTCCCACCTCCCAACCCCCACTCTTTCTAGGTGTTATTCTCAGTTAATCTATTTGCTTGTCATCGAGATTTCTTCTGGCATCAGGCAGAAAAGAAAAAAAAAAAACATCTGGAGATTGAGCTTAATGAAGTGAAGAAGACACGTTGTTCTAGAAGGTTCCAGCAGAAGAGGTGCCGCTAACGAGCCGGTTTTCTGCTTGCTCGCGCGCGCGCGCCCAAGACCACGACGGGTGCCTGCGTAGTAATTGTTTACTTCTTGGCAATAAACAACTCCTATTTTCGGGCCCTAGCATTTTATAGCTAATTACCGTCAAATTAGATCACAGAGCCACTCACCTTAACCCCGCCTATCCTCTTGAAATGAAAATTAATCAGAGGCATGTACGCGAGCACGTGCGTATTGGCAGCCACACGTACGCGCACACAAACATTCACATCACGCTCTTGCATATATATGTGGACACAAACACACAAATGTAAACATATACACACTCAAGTGCACATAAACATACAGGCACGTGCTTATTCGCACATTCGCACACGCGCACGGACGCATAAACATATATACATTCATTCACTCTCTCTCGTCTCTCTCATTCTCTCTCTCATTCTCTCTCTCTCTCTCTCTGTCTCTCTCTCTCTCTCACACACACACACACACACATACACACACACACACACACACACACACACACACACACACACACACACACACACACACACACACACACACACCACACACATACGTGCGTGTGGTGTGTGTGTGTATGTCTTTGTGTGTGTGTGTTTGTGTGTGTGTGTGGTGTGTTTTGTGTGTGTACACGCTTGCGTATTTAGACACATTCGCTCCAGTTCACACGCAAAACACACACACACACACACACACACACACACACACACACACACACACACACACACACACACACACACAACACACACACACACATATGAACTGCACGAACCCCAATTCTCCGTCAGTGATTGATAATTAAACGCGTTTCATGAACACAAGTGAGATGCCAGCAACCAATAAACATAGTTTAAAAGAACAATTAAAAGAGAGGTGGAATTGTTTATGGCGAAGCAAGGAACAGATATGGAGCGTGTGGGGGGGGGGGGAGGGGGTAGTAGTGAAGGCAGGTTGTTGACAAGACAGAATAAGAGAGAGAGAGCGAAGAAGAAGACGAACACACAGAATAAGAGAGAGAGGAGAGAGAGAGAGAGAGAGAAGTAGGAGAAGAGGAGGAGGAGAAAAGGGACAGATTGAAAAAAAGGAACATATACAAGAACATTATAGAAAGAATGGAATAAGAAAAGCAGCGCTTTGTTTCATCCAGCTTCCGCCCAAGGAGAGTCTGCACTAACACAAATAAAGATCAATAGCATCCATATTTCACAATAATGGAAAAACTGAAAGACCAGGAACATCAAGATTTCAAACATATGCAGAAAAAAAGATTGAAAAGAGAGAAGAAAGAAATGACACGTTAAAGTGATGAACTGGAGAGATAGCGAGGGGGAGAGAGAGAGAGAGGACAGAGACAGAGAGAGACGGGCAGACAGACAGATAGACAAAGAAAAAGACAGACAGACAGTGAAGAAGAAAGAGTAAAGAATGATAACAACGTTGTTGGGTTTTTTCCCGAGGATAGTGGTATAAATAGAAGAGCGCTTTTATTACATTCACCTCTCATCTTTCTACAAAAATAAATGTACATTATCATCTGCTTGGAGGTCTCTGAGAAATGGAATGAAATGAAACTTCATTTTCCAGTTGCATAGATCAATATATATAACATGCCGTTTCTGATCTACATGTGCTAAAAGACGACCAAAAAAAAAATAGAATACTGCCAAAGAATTGAAATATAAAAAAAAGCAGGAAAAATAGGCAAGAAAAGTATATTTTACCGTGATTCCATACAAGTGTATACATATATGCACTGGAGAGATAGGTTGATTTCCCAGATCCATCCCCATGAAGACAACTGGCCTTCTGGCCCTTCTGGTTAAAAAAAATTGGTGGCGCTATAAATTGGTGGCGCTATACTGCGGCGAGACGCTCTCAAATGGGAGAGGAGCCCGAGTTTCACATTGTAAATCCAATTTGACGAAAGAAATGAATATGAATTGTGTGTGTGTGTGTGTGTGTGTGTGTGTGTGTGTGTGTGTGTGTGTGTGTGTGTGTGTGTGTGTGTGTGTGTGTGTGTGTGTTCACTTATTACTGATAAAGCCATGGAATTAAAGAGTAACCCTATTGGATAGGGCGAAAGAGTGAAATTTCACGTGGGAAAAGAAAAAATAAAGTTCGGCCTGTGCGTTCAAGAAGCTTGGGAATAGTAGGACAGATAGTGAAAGGGTTAAAAAGATTTCGCCGTTTGAAAAAGAACCAAAAAAATCGAATTTTACCCCTTTTGACACGGACAGTGAACCGTAAATGCGAAGTGTTGATAGTGATGAATGAAAGCGTTGAAAGGCCGACATGGTAAGGTTGCGTCACTTAACTCATTACCTTCACACTTCTCAACACACTGCCTTGTCTAAACACACAGCCCACAACACTCCACTGCCGCAGTGTAGAGCGGAACAAAGGTGGAGTTAACGCAACAAAGAAGACAAACTTTTGTTACACGAAAAAGAAAAAAAGAAAAAAAAAACAAAGAGAAGGAAAAGGAAAGAAAAGGAAAAAAGCAAAGAAAGAAAAATAAAGAACTTGAGATTAAAGAAGACGACTAAAGGTTATAAAAGGTGGGGAAGTGAGTGAGAGAAGAAAAGAAAGAAAGAAAGTCATTGGGCTTTAGAAGAAAGAAAAGGGGGGAGTGGGTGCTGGTGAGAGAAGGAGAGAAATTAAGAAAGTCATACAGTCTGGGTTGACTGCGTGATCAAGCCATACTGATTGTCTCCGTTCCCGACACGATTATAATTGTAATTTTGAACATGACCCATAAGAAAAAGTATACCGTCGTCAGATTTATGAGGAGCCGAATTCTAAAAAGATCCATCCATTAACAGAAAAATGTGAATACTTTATAATATTCAAATTGACAATAAAATGAAAAGTACATTTTTAATAAAGTACACCCAGGTGCTGGTTATTATATACAAAACAAACAAAATATTGTTAATCTTACTTGAAGACTGGAGAAATTGTTGATATCTTTCTCCTCTTTTGAGTTCATTTCATCACCCAAAATTGGACTGTCACAGTTTGCATTGCGCTAGGACTTTCAGTTCTCATGTTCCCTAACCAAAAATCTCTGGTAATATTTACATTCTATTTTCGCTGTTGTGGTCATCTATCATAGCCCTTGCTTCACGGTAAGTTTTATTTGATCTGATGCTTCTTCAGTGTCATGGTGATCTTGAGATGAACGAAATCTTGATTTTTCTGAAATAGATTTTTTTTATTAAGAGGAAGAATGTTAGGATGGCTTGACCATCTTGTTCTATTTTGGGCCAGTGTGACCGAAAATGTTAGTCTTGCCGGTTCAATTATTACTCCCCATTTGGACGGACTTTGAATAAACTGTAGTCAGACTCATTTCGAGGGAGAAGTACAATTTTTTTGCCAGTTCAGACATAACCCATTGGTTGCTACTCATTTTGGATGTACTCCTGAATCGGGTTTAGTCCTTGCAAGGGAAACGTGTACATAAAATGTTTCGTCTAACTCCTAGATCTAGTATTTTCAGAAAAGTTTGCATAGGTGTGATGAAGGCGGTAGGAAAGGGTGGGGGAGGGAATGTTAAAGCGTACAAAGTAACCAGTAATACACAGTAACGGACCAAGCACTTATGTGCATTCTGGGTCATCAGGAACACCAGAGAGGCAATTCTGGGACTTGAAAACGCAAAACGGTTGTTAACATAGTCATCTTGTGCTCACTCCATCACCGGTGCGGACACGTCTCATTCACACTCCCTCACACACACATGCACGCACACACATACATGTTCACACGATGAAAAAAAAAGACCAGGGTTGGATCTGAATCACCATCCCCTTATTTCTTTTAAATGAAACTGAAAAGTAAAGTGAGTAAAAGGAAATGTTGTAGAAGGAGTGTAAACGAAGTCTGTCGCTACCCAACCAGTGTGCCAATTAGTGCCAGCCACGTGCACACCTTGTGTCGCTGACTCGGACCCTCCCCCCGTTTCACACTCAATTTCGTCCCCGACATATTTCAATATAAACCTGGGCAAGGAGAAGGAATAGAAGTAAATGAAAAGAGGAGGGGTGGGGTTGGAGACAGGGAGGGGAGGGAGTAGAAGACAGACAGGCAGACAGATAGACAGAAAGGCAGATGGGGAATGGAGAGGGGAAGGTGGCAGAAAAGCGAGAGAGACAGAGAGAGAGAGAGAAGATTGTTCTTGCTGAAGCATACGTAATCTGGTTGACAGAGACAGAGACAATGAAACAGTGAGAGACAGGAAAAGGGGAAAGAAAACAGAAAGGACTCGATGGGACAGAGAGAGAGAGAGAGAGTGAGAGACAGAAAAGGGGGAAAGAAAACAGAAAAGATCGATAAGAGAGAGAGAGAGATGACAAAAAGAAAGATGAAACAAGAAGGAAAGAGAAGAAGGGGGCCCAGGACAGACTGAACACTGTTTATTGTTCACCGATTACATTATAGATCCATATCATCAAGGTTTAACCCGAGAATGGGGATGATGGTGATGGTGATGATGCTATGGAGCTCTATTTTCAGATTCACACTACGTGACAGGACTATATTCTAAGCAAGTAAGTGACAGGACTATATTCTAAGCTTACTTGCGTAATATATCCTGGCTTCTGCTTAGCCCAAAAAGACACAAATACCTGCGATGCTGGTCAAAGAATTTGAGCAGTACCCTTAATGACGCATCCGTGAAGTCGAAGAGACTCGATTTGATAGTCCTAGTTTTCCCAACGAGCTCTTAGCACGCTCAACTCTGGGTAGGAGTAAGTTACGACCGCAAAGTCACTTTTCCTCCCTAGGGATTCGAATTCACGACTCCCAGTAACTAGTCTGTTGCGGTAACCACTTCGCCTCGTCTACTTGTGTACTCAAGTGTTCACAAGTATTATTTCCCTTACCATTCATAACGATGACTATTTTGCGGCACAGAATGCTGGAGGCTGATAGATTGTGACCTTACCAAGCTATCAACCGTCCACAAACAGAATTTCCGCAGAATCATGCGAATCTTCTGGCCCAATACCATCTGCATCGAACCTGGGACGTATCGAACCTGGGACGTATCAAACCTGGGACGCATAGAACCTGGGAAATATCGAACCTGGGACGTATCGAACCTGGGATGTATCGAACCTGGGACGTATCGAACCTGGGACGTATCGAACCTGGGACGTACCGAGACGTCCCCCTCCAACCAACAGCTAGTCGTCCCAAACTATCATCATGAAAAGACGATGGCGATGGATTGGGCACATCCGTTCACTGGACACCAAAAGGAAGACGCCAGAGAAGAAGACCCAAGAACACCTGGCGACAAAAAAAAAAGAGAGAGAGGGGGGTGGAGAGAGAGGGGAGAGAGACAGACAGGCAGACAGACGGACAGAGAGAGAGACAGAGAGAGAGAGACCCTATGAGGCCCTGAAACACTCTTTGGGAGTACTATACCGAGGTTAGCCCAGAACAAACAGAAGTGGAGATCCTTCGTTGCTGCCCTACGTACCAGTGGCGTAATGGACAGTAAGTCATAGCATGGTAACTATAAGCAGAATGCCCTCACGCGCAGGACGTAACGTTTCCTTGTTAGTACTGCTATTTCCTTATCCACAACGGGTACACATCGGACAATACTGCTATTTCCTTATCCACAACGGGTACACATCGGACAATACTGCTATTTCCTTATCCACAACGGGTACACATCGGACAATACTGCTATTTCCTTATCCACAATGGGTACATATAGAACAATATATTTCCTTATCCACAACGGGTATACATAGAAGAATATATTTCCTTATCCACAACGGGTACACATCGGACAATACTGCTATTTCCTTATCCACAACGGGTACACATAGAACAATATATTTCCTTATCCACAACGGGTGCACATCAGACAATACTGCTACTTCTTTATCCACAGTGGGCACATATAGGACAGTACTGCTATTTCCTGATCCACAGTGGGCACACATAGGACAGTACTGCTATTTCTTTATCCACAGTGGGCACATATAGGACAGTACTGCTATTTCCTGATCCACAATGGGCACACATAGGACAGTACTACTATTTCCTGATCCATAGTGGGCACACATAGGACAGTACTGCTATTTCCTGATCCATAGTGGGCACATATAGGACAGTACTGCTATTTCCTTATCCACATTGGGCACACATAGGACAGTACTGCTATTTCCTGATCCACAATGGGTACACATAGGACAGTACTGCTATTTCCTGATCCATAGTGGGCACATATAGGACAGTACTGCTATTTCTTTATCCACATTGGGCACACATAGGACAGTACTGCTATTTCCTTATCCATAGTGGGCACATATAGGACAATACTGCTATTTCCACAGTGGGTACACAGAGCAATACTGCTATTTCCTGGTGCACAGTGGGTACACAGAGCAATACTGCTATTTCCTGGTGCACAGTGGGCACACAAAGCAATACAGCTATTTCCTGGTGCACAGTGGGCACACATAGGACAGTACTGCTATTTCCTGATCCACAGTGGGTACACAGAGCAATACTGCTATTTCCTGGTGCACAGTGGGCACACAAAGCGATACTGCTATTTCCTGGCGCACAGTGGGCACACATAGGACAGTACTGCTATTTCCTGATGCACAGTGGGCACACAGAGCACTGCTGCTATTTACTGATGCACAGTAGTCACACAGAGCACTGCTGCTATTTACTGATGCACAGTGGGCACACAGAGCACTGCTGCTATTTACTGATGCACAGTGGGCACACAGAGCACTGCTGCTATTTCCTGATGCACAGTGGGCACACAGAGCACTGCTGCTATTTACTGATGCACAGTGGGCACACAGAGCACTGCTGCTATTTACTGATGCACAGTGGGCACACAGAGCACTGCTGCTATTTACTGATGCACAGTGGGCACACAGAGCACTGCTGCTATTTACTGATGCACAGTGGGCACACAGAGTACTACTGCTATTTACTGATGCACAGTGGGCACACAGAGCACTGCTGCTATTTACTGATGCACAGTGGGCACACAGAGTACTGCTGCTATTTACTGATGCACAGTAGTCACACAGAGCACTGCTGCTATTTACTGATGCACAGTGGGCACACAGAGCACTGCTGCTATTTACTGATGCACAGTGGGCACACAGAGCACTGCTGCTATTTACTGATGCACAGTGGGCACACAGAGCACTACTGCTATTTACTGATGCACAGTGGGCACACAGAGCACTGCTGCTATTTACTGATGCACAGTGGGCACACAGAGCACTACTGCTATTTACTGATGCACAGTGGGCACACAGAGCACTGCTGCTATTTACTGATGCACAGTGGGCACACAGAGCACTGCTGCTATTTACTGATGCACAGTGGGCACACAGAGCACTGCTGCTATTTACTGATGCACAGTGGGCACACAGAGCACTGCTGCTATTTACTGATGCACAGTGGGCACACAGAGCACTGCTGCTATTTACTGATGCACAGTGGGCACACAGAGCACTGCTGCTATTTACTGATGCACAGTGGGCACACAGAGTACTACTGCTATTTACTGATGCACAGTGGGCACACAGAGCACTGCTGCTATTTACTGATGCACAGTGGGCACACAGAGTACTACTGCTATTTACTGATGCACAGTGGGCACACAGAGCACTGCTGCTATTTCCTGATGCACAGTGGGCACACAGAGCACTACTGCTATTTACTGATGCACAGTGGGCACACAGAGTACTGCTGCTATTTACTGATGCACAGTGGGCACACAGAGCACTACTGCTATTTACTGATGCACAGTGGGCACACAGAGTACTACTGCTATTTACTGATGCACAGTGGGCACACAGAGTACTACTGCTATTTACTGATGCACAGTGGGCACACAGAGTACTACTGCTATTTACTGATGCACAGTGGGCACACAGAGTACTGCTGCTATTTACTGATGCACAGTGGGCACACAGAGTACTACTGCTATTTACTGATGCACAGTGGGCACACAGAGCACTGCTGCTATTTACTGATGCACAGTGGGCACACAGAGCACTGCTGCTATTTACTGATGCACAGTGGGCACACAGAGCACTGCTGCTATTTACTGATGCACAGTGGGCACACAGAGCACTGCTGCTATTTACTGATGCACAGTGGGCACACAGAGCACTACTGCTATTTACTGATGCACAGTGGGCACACAGAGTACTACTGCTATTTACTGATGCACAGTGGGCACACAGAGTACTACTGCTATTTACTGATGCACAGTGGGCACACAGAGCACTACTGCTATTTACTGATGCACAGTGGGCACACAGAGCACTGCTGCTATTTACTGATGCACAGTGGGCACACAGAGTACTGCTGCTATTTACTGATGCACAGTGGGCACACAGAGCACTGCTGCTATTTACTGATGCACAGTGGGCACACAGAGCACTGCTGCTATTTACTGATGCACAGTGGGCACACAGAGCACTGCTGCTATTTACTGATGCACAGTGGGCACACAGAGCACTGCTGCTATTTACTGATGCACAGTAGTCACACAGAGCACTGCTGCTATTTACTGATGCACAGTGGGCACACAGAGCACTGCTGCTATTTACTGATGCACAGTGGGCACACAGAGCACTGCTGCTATTTACTGATGCACAGTGGGCACACAGAGCACTACTGCTATTTACTGATGCACAGTGGGCACACAGAGCACTGCTGCTATTTACTGATGCACAGTGGGCACACAGAGCACTACTGCTATTTACTGATGCACAGTGGGCACACAGAGCACTGCTGCTATTTACTGATGCACAGTGGGCACACAGAGCACTGCTGCTATTTACTGATGCACAGTGGGCACACAGAGCACTGCTGCTATTTACTGATGCACAGTGGGCACACAGAGCACTGCTGCTATTTACTGATGCACAGTGGGCACACAGAGCACTGCTGCTATTTACTGATGCACAGTGGGCACACAGAGCACTGCTGCTATTTACTGATGCACAGTGGGCACACAGAGCACTGCTGCTATTTACTGATGCACAGTGGGCACACAGAGCACTGCTGCTATTTACTGATGCACAGTGGGCACACAGAGTACTACTGCTATTTACTGATGCACAGTGGGCACACAGAGCACTGCTGCTATTTACTGATGCACAGTGGGCACACAGAGTACTACTGCTATTTACTGATGCACAGTGGGCACACAGAGCACTGCTGCTATTTCCTGATGCACAGTGGGCACACAGAGCACTACTGCTATTTACTGATGCACAGTGGGCACACAGAGTACTGCTGCTATTTACTGATGCACAGTGGGCACACAGAGCACTACTGCTATTTACTGATGCACAGTGGGCACACAGAGTACTACTGCTATTTACTGATGCACAGTGGGCACACAGAGTACTACTGCTATTTACTGATGCACAGTGGGCACACAGAGTACTACTGCTATTTACTGATGCACAGTGGGCACACAGAGTACTGCTGCTATTTACTGATGCACAGTGGGCACACAGAGTACTACTGCTATTTACTGATGCACAGTGGGCACACAGAGCACTGCTGCTATTTTACTGATGCACAGTGGGCACACAGAGCACTGCTGCTATTTACTGATGCACAGTGGGCACACAGAGCACTGCTGCTATTTACTGATGCACAGTGGGCACACAGAGCACTGCTGCTATTTACTGATGCACAGTGGGCACACAGAGCACTACTGCTATTTACTGATGCACAGTGGGCACACAGAGTACTACTGCTATTTACTGATGCACAGTGGGCACACAGAGTACTACTGCTATTTACTGATGCACAGTGGGCACACAGAGCACTACTGCTATTTACTGATGCACAGTGGGCACACAGAGCACTACTGCTATTTACTGATGCACAGTGGGCACACAGAGTACTACTGCTATTTACTGATGCACAGTGGGCACACAGAGTACTACTGCTATTTACTGATGCACAGTGGGCACACAGAGTACTACTGCTATTTACTGATGCACAGTGGGCACACAGAGTACTGCTGCTATTTACTGATGCACAGTGGGCACACAGAGTACTACTGCTATTTACTGATGCACAGTGGGCACACAGAGCACTGCTGCTATTTACTGATGCACAGTGGGCACACAGAGCACTGCTGCTATTTACTGATGCACAGTGGGCACACAGAGCACTGCTGCTATTTACTGATGCACAGTGGGCACACAGAGCACTGCTGCTATTTACTGATGCACAGTGGGCACACAGAGCACTACTGCTATTTACTGATGCACAGTGGGCACACAGAGTACTACTGCTATTTACTGATGCACAGTGGGCACACAGAGTACTACTGCTATTTACTGATGCACAGTGGGCACACAGAGCACTACTGCTATTTACTGATGCACAGTGGGCACACAGAGCACTGCTGCTATTTACTGATGCACAGTGGGCACACAGAGTACTGCTGCTATTTACTGATGCACAGTGGGCACACAGAGCACTGCTGCTATTTACTGATGCACAGTGGGCACACAGAGCACTGCTGCTATTTACTGATGCACAGTGGGCACACAGAGCACTGCTGCTATTTACTGATGCACAGTGGGCACACAGAGCACTGCTGCTATTTACTGATGCACAGTGGGCACACAGAGCACTACTGCTATTTACTGATGCACAGTGGGCACACAGAGTACTACTGCTATTTACTGATGCACAGTGGGCACACAGAGTACTACTGCTATTTACTGATGCACAGTGGGCACACAGAGCACTACTGCTATTTACTGATGCACAGTGGGCACACAGAGCACTACTGCTATTTACTGATGCACAGTGGGCACACAGAGTACTACTGCTATTTACTGATGCACAGTGGGCACACAGAGTACTACTGCTATTTACTGATGCACAGTGGGCACACAGAGTACTACTGCTATTTACTGATGCACAGTGGGCACACAGAGTACTGCTGCTATTTACTGATGCACAGTGGGCACACAGAGTACTACTGCTATTTACTGATGCACAGTGGGCACACAGAGCACTGCTGCTATTTACTGATGCACAGTGGGCACACAGAGCACTGCTGCTATTTACTGATGCACAGTGGGCACACAGAGCACTGCTGCTATTTACTGATGCACAGTGGGCACACAGAGCACTGCTGCTATTTACTGATGCACAGTGGGCACACAGAGCACTACTGCTATTTACTGATGCACAGTGGGCACACAGAGTACTACTGCTATTTACTGATGCACAGTGGGCACACAGAGTACTACTGCTATTTACTGATGCACAGTGGGCACACAGAGCACTACTGCTATTTACTGATGCACAGTGGGCACACAGAGCACTGCTGCTATTTACTGATGCACAGTGGGCACACAGAGTACTGCTGCTATTTACTGATGCACAGTGGGCACACAGAGCACTGCTGCTATTTACTGATGCACAGTGGGCACACAGAGCACTGCTGCTATTTACTGATGCACAGTGGGCACACAGAGCACTGCTGCTATTTACTGATGCACAGTGGGCACACAGAGCACTGCTGCTATTTACTGATGCACAGTGGGCACACAGAGTACTGCTGCTATTTACTGATGCACAGTGGGCACACAGAGTACTACTGCTATTTACTGATGCACAGTGGGCACACAGAGCACTGCTGCTATTTACTGATGCACAGTGGGCACACAGAGCACTGCTGCTATTTACTGATGCACAGTGGGCACACAGAGTACTGCTGCTATTTACTGATGCACAGTGGGCACACAGAGCACTGCTGCTATTTCCTGATGCACAGTGGGCACACAGAGTACTACTGCTATTTACTGATGCACAGTGGGCACACAGAGTACTGCTGCTATTTACTGATGCACAGTGGGCACACAGAGTACTACTGCTATTTACTGATGCACAATGAGTACACAGAGGGCAACACGTCCTCGTGTTGAGGCCAGAATATCAGTGTGTTTATTATCAGTTCCTCATGCTACACTGTAGGGTAATCTAGGAGTGCTGGGTGTTGTGTTATTTTCTGTTTCCGTAGGCGTGGTAAGTTTCCCACCTTTTATTTGTATTTTTTCCCGCGATAAAGAGAGAGAGCTCGTTGAAAGACAGTGAGAGAAGCACAGTGAGAGAGAGAGGGGGGAAGAGAAAAAACACTAAACGCTGGATGTTTTTGCAGTTATTGATAAGACTCCCTGCCTATATCAACAGGATTTATACAGTCATGTACACAGACCTAGGAAGAGATAGACGGAGACAGAGAGAGAAATGGAAGGAATAGAACGAAAGAGAGAGAGAGAGATGTCGAGACACCTCTCTCTCTCTCTCTCTCTTTAGATATTCTTCATGACTAGTTGTTATCTCACCTGTTTTTGATTTTGCATCTTGTTATTGTCTGTGGTTATTCTTGATGAGCTTGCTGCATTAGTGTATGCTGAGCACACGGTTGAATTTTGTTTTTCCAAAGATTAGGCCTATTATTATCAATACATGACATTTTGATAGTGATCCATTACTATGCAAAGTGCAACGAGCATGCTTTGGACACGAAATGTTTGTGCTTTATAATTATGATTAGTAGTACTGGAAGTAGGAGCAATAGTAGTAGTAGTAGTAGTAGTAGTAGTGGTGGTGGTGGTGGTAGTGGTAGTGTAGTAGTGGTAGAAGTGTTGCTGTTGTTGTTGTTGTTGTTTTGTGTTGTTATTGTTGTTGTATTTGATGATGATGATGACGGTGATGATGATAATGATGATGATGACGATGATGATGATGATGATATGATGATGTTACTATTGTTATCGTCATAAATGGGGACAGCTGGCTGATGGCGAGAAAATAAAACCTTAATGTTACACACAAATTCTCCACAGACCTACCAGCTCGCGATTGACCGTCAAGCTGATTCCCCCCCCCCCCACCCCACCCCACCCCCTGCAAAACCCATGATGGTACAAGTGAACAGATTAGAAAGGGAAAAAAAAAGAAGAAAAAACGAAAATAGAAGGCAGAGAGAAGCAGAAAGCACGTTACCGAAAACAGAAGCTTGTAGACAGACAGAGATATAGCAGAGGAGAAGCGAGACATCATACTCGTAGCTTAGAAAACAAACAGAGAAGAGGAAACAAACCAACAAGAAGCAAGGCCAAGAAATACATAAATCAGCTGCTTGCGCTGTCTCGCCATTAGTTTTACGTGCCTCTTGCAGGCCCCCGAGTAGGAGTTAAAAACAGAGGGGAAAATATGAGCGAAGCGTGTTCTAAATCAGCATCTCAAAACATGTCACAGTTATTATTACAACACAGCTTTTATTCTGGATGGAGAGCTCTTTTCGCAATTCAACAGTTCACTTACCACATGAGAGAGAGAGAGGGAGAGAGAGAGTTTGTGTGTATCTGTGTGTGCATGCGTGCATGTGCATGTTTGTGTACGTGTGTGTGTGTGTGTGTGTGTGTGTTGGGGTGGGGAGAGGCAGAACAAGAACAAGAAGAGAGTCTGGAATGAAACGGGCATAGAAACAGACAAAAGAGATAGCAGAAAAGATCAAACAGAAAAAAGGAGACAGAGACAGAAAGCGAAAACAGAGAGGGAGAGAGAGAGAGAGAGAGAGAGAGAGAGAGAGAGAGAGAGAGAGAGAGACTGGACTTTTTTTCTTTCTTTTTTTTGTCACAATGGAACTTTTGGTGGCCGTAGTACGTCACCACCTTTTCTTTCCTTCCTGCATGCGTGTACTTTTGTTTACCTGTGATAGTGGATCTTCCCCCTTAGTACATCATAGTGGATTTTCCCCCTTAGTGCATGCGGTAAGTGTACCCCACTGCACACGAAACCTCAGTTTGTCGTCTCCTCTTGTAAACCAGTACCCACACCAGTGGCAGAGAAAAAAATGGACCAACGATAACTAAGCTGACACCACCAGAATGGTAACAGACCAATGATAACTAAACTGACACCACCAGAATGGTAATGGACCAATGATAACTAAACTGACACCACCAGAATGGTAATGGACCAATGATAACTACGCTGACACCACAGAATGGTAATGGACCAATGATAACTAAGCTGACACCACCAGAATGGTAACGGACTAATGATAACTACGCTGACACCACCAGAATGGTAATGGACCAAACCAATGATAACTAAGCTGACACCACCAGAATGGTAATGGACCAACGGTAACTAAGCTGACACCACCAGAATGGTAATGGACCAATGATAACTAAGCTGACACCACCAGAATAGTAATGGACCAATGATAACTACGCTGACACCACCAGAATGGTAATGGACCAAACCAATGATAACTAAGCTGACACCACCAGAATGGTAATGGACCAATGATAACTAAGCTGACACCACCAGAGTGGTAATGGACCAATGATAACTACGCTGACACCACCAGAATGGTAATGGACCAAACCAATGATAACTAAGCTGACACCACCAGAATGGTAATGGACCAACGGTAACTAAGCTGACACCACCAGAATGGTAATGGACCAATGATAACTAAGCTGACACCACCAGAATAGTAATGGACCAATGATAACTACGCTGACACCACCAGAATGGTAATGGACCAAACCAATGATAACTAAACTGACACCACCAGAATGGTAATGGACCAATGATAACTACGCTGACACCACTATAATGGTAATGGACCAAACCAATGATAACTAAGCTGACACCACCAGAATGGTAATGGACCAATGATAACTACGCTGACACCACTATAATGGTAATGGACCAAACCAATGATAACTAAGCTGACACCACCAGAATGGTAATGGACCAATGATAACTAAGCTGACACCACCAGAATGGTAATGGACCAATGATAACTACGCTGACACCACCAGAATGGAAATGACCAATGATAACAAAGCTGACACCACCAGAATGGTAATGGACCAATGATAACTACGCTGACACCACCAGAATGGTAATGGACCAATGATAACTAAGCTGACACCACCAGAATGGTTCTTGCATTGTGATGAAAGCAAACAAGCCGGTTGCTGGCTGGGACTGAACTCGTGACATCAGATTTTGATTCTTCGGCTCTGTCGACACAGCAATAAGAAAGAGTTTATAGGAGTGGGTTGTTCAGAGAGAGAAAGAAAGAGAGAGAGAGAGAGAGATGGTTATTTGTTTGTTTCTTTCTTTGTTTTTGTTTATTTGTTTGTTATTTTAAATATTGCTCTGTATATGTGTGTTTACGGTGCGTGAGAGAGTTTGAAAAGGGGCGATTATTTTGAGCGGTGACAAAGAAAGGGCGAGACGTATGCATGTCATGAAAGTGATGACACGTGTGAAGTTCACGTCGCTGATGTGTGTGCATCTGGCCCCACTGCATTAAACAATTAAAATCCTGATTACTCCGACACTTCAGCCCACAGCCACGCTTCCCACCACCCGCCCCCTCTTTGCAAAACTCCTTGGCCTTCACTGCTTACTTCCCTAGGGCATTAATCTTATGACGCCATTCATGTCTCATGCGATCAAGAGATTCTCCATCGGCTTTAAAAAAAAACGGTAATTGTTCCATATGTGCAGAAACAGTTTTCCGCTCTTTTTAAAGGCGCGCGCGCGCACACACACACACACACACACACACATATATATATATATATATATATATATATATATACATGTACATATATATATATATATGCATACACACACACTCAGAACATCAACGCGTGAGCGTGCACATACACACACGCACACACACACACACCACACACACACACACACACACACACACCACACACACACACACACACACACACACACACACACATGAATAACAGCCACGATGTTGTTGTTATGTCTTTATAGCCTGGTCACAAATATTTCAAACGATAAATCAGTTCTCTGGTTTGTACTTTTATGCATATGATTACAGCAGTCGAGTTGCTCAAGGTTAGTTACCAGCTGCCCACCCAAAAATAATGAAGTTACCTGCTAGAATGGATTATCACAAAAGAACTAAAGAATGCAAATGCGCCAGTCTGCCAGGTAACCCTCCAGTTAAGGATGTGGGACATGAGTCGGCAACTGACGGGTTCCCATATGCTTTGTGATCCACAAATACTTACTTATTTCCATAACACCGAAATGTTCCATCTGTAGAGAACCAGATCTTTGCAAATAGCAACATGTTCCATCTGTAGAGAACCAGATCTTTGCAAACAGCAACATGTTCCATCTGTAGAGAACCAGATCTTTGCAAACAGCAACATGTTCCATCTGTAGGAATCAGATCTTTGCAAACAGCAACATGTTCCATCTGTAGAGAATCAGATCTTTGCAAACAGCAACATGTTCCATCTGTAGAGAACCAGATCTTTGCAAACAGCAACATGTTCCATCTGTAGAGAATCAGATCTTTGCAAACAGCAACATGTTCCATCTGTAGAGAACCAGATCTTTGCAAACAGCAACATGTTCCATCTGTAGAGAATCAGATCTTTGCAAACAGCAACATGTTCCATCTGTAGAGAACCAGATCTTTGCAAACAGCAACATGTTCCATCTGTAGAGAACCAGATCTTTGCAAACAGCAACATGTCCCATCTGTAGAGAATCAGACCTTTGCAAACAGCAACATGTTCCATCTGTAGAGAACCAGATCTTTGCAAACAGCAAATCATTTCATCTGTAGAGATCAGATCTTTGCAAACAGCTAAGTGTTCCATCTGTACTGAACCAGAACTTTTCGAATAGCAAGTTTTTGACAGTTTTCAGTGAACAATACTTTAGTTTCATAATCATTTTTAACAAGATACAAAGACAAAACTATTGATAAAGAAGAATAAGTTTCATCCAAGTTTTCACATTCAACATACATGAAAGGTATTCAGTTTTTCAACAGATTATCCGGTATGTGCATAAAGTGCCATCAAAACCAAACAGGGAAAAGATAAGAAGAAACTTGTGCGGGTAAACGTCGCAAAATAATCATAATATGTCTCGTGAAGAAATAAAGGATTGTAATTATTATTAATCTCTGTCTGAAACCAGTGATAAGTAATCATGACAGCGATTTTTTCTGTGAAAGTGTACAAGTTCTATGTCATTGTTGCATTGCATTCTACTGCTTTGTATTCTGTGGTAACGTATCACGTAAACGAAATGATGTCCGGGAATTTTCTTTTCGAGTTTGTACTGTAAATTTGCATTTCTCCTGGAAGATTGTTATATCAAAAATTGAGTCTCTGCACAATAAATTTGATGTCATGAGGTAGAAATTTACAGCAGCAGCTGTAGTGACAGCAACAGGTGAGATAATGCGAAATACTGCACATACGCAGAGGGCAGGGGAGCAGCATACTTCCAGTTCCCAGCCTCTTTGGTAACAGCAAAGATCGTAAATGATGTTTCTTAATAGCTGCTGTGGCGGTCTGACATTGAAACGAAGAGGAGGGAGGCCAGGAGGCAGTAAATATTAAGGACGAGATAACGTTCTTTATTTACGAGTGTAAGCGATAGGCTACAACATGGTCTGTTTTACACCCGGTCTTTGCCCTAACGAGGAGCTACTTTACTGTTAATTTGAGACAACAGTCAAGCAGATAACCATGCACCGAATAACACGAATGATAGATAAACCAAGTTTTATTACCCTGTTTTTTGCTTAAGTGGTAAGGAACGAAGGAGCTTTCACCCCCAAAATCGCAGAACTTTTCGGTTTAGCGAGTTGTTTGAAACAACTCTCAGCAACTCCTAACAAAGAATCTTGATAAATAACTAAGGAAATGAATACCAAACTTGTGCTGAAATCCCAATGAGAAAGCCTCTCAATATTTAAAGTTTCGATTGTTTGTGCTGTTTGGATCGATGTAGACTCTATATCACAAAAACTTAATTTCAGAGATTTAAACCCACCCACCCCTCCTCCGTGCGGATGCCGGGGGCTCTTTCAGTAGAAATAGTATCCCCACCTTCAGGATATTCTATGCTAGAAATTTCCTATTTTCCGTCATTCTCTTTGTTTCTATCTTGTTCCTTTGCTTTCTGTCATTTCTTCCTATCATTTTCTGCCTTTCTGGTACATTCATCTGTATGTGTTCAATAAAGTCTTACGTACTTTTCTTAGAATTTATAATTGGGTACATGTATGAAGTGCAGTTTTGGCTCTAGGGAAATGAGGTATGCGGAAGCAATTTTGAGTAATTTAGGCTCACTTTTAGATGTTTTAGTGTCCTTGGTTACATTTCTGTTTGTATTCAGGTATGTTTTTTTTTTAACCCCCAAGGGTGATAAATCAGACGGAATAGTCAACGCCAGGGGCATCTCCTTAGATTATGTGCACGTATCCATTGATATGTGTACTTAAATTTCTGCCCCCCCCCCCCCCCCCCCCCCCATCTCCTGTTGAAATATTGTATGTTTAGGAACGGTTATAGATCTAGTGATATTCCTGTGCGCAGTCGGCTGGGCTTTAAACAAAAATAACAATAACAATAACAGTAACAAGAGATTTAACCCACTGGATAGTCAGATCAAAACACCTCTATTCTTGTGACAAGGTTAGTGAAGAATTGGAGAGACCACACACAAGTCGTGTAACAAACAGTCTTTCCATTGACATTTCGCCTCCAGTAGAGAGAACCGAACTGACCTCGGTAATGCGGGGGTCTGGGTCCGATCAAAAATGTCAGGGAACCTATCAGGGCCTTTGACCCAAACTGCGAAACGATTCTTTCGGCACCAGAAGCGAAAGGATCGAGTGTGGCAGGAATGGCAGAAGCTTGGTGTCGGCATTCCATTCCTTCCGCCTTTTCATCGGCGGCTTCGCCATTCCCAGCATGCACCGCTGTAATCGTGGTCCACCAATCACGTTGCGTGTCACTTGTCGTTCTTGCTATTCCGCCGTTGCCTTCAGCTCCATAGGGCACCAGCGTCCTACAGTTTCATGTTTTGGATTCTCTGCCACTGTTCCTGATCCGTTGCCAGCGATGTTTTACAGCTGTCCTTTAACTCAGACTGATGTGCTTTGTGTTTGGCTGAACATGAATATCTATGACTGAATCAGTAGGACTTCGAAGCACATATACAAATTAAAGGCAGGACAAGGCAAGATACTGTTTGTATGTGAAGTATTATGGTCAAGCAGTTGATGTGTGGTTTCTGAGAAGAATGTTAAGAGTTCCATAAGCAGCAAAGAAAACAAACAAGACAGTCTTGAAAGCGGCAAACACAGAAAGAACCTAAATGAAGACATTAAGAAAAGACAAACAACACGTATAGGACGTTTTATGAGGCAAAAAAAATTTTGAGCACCTAGTCACAACAGGAAAGTTGCAGGGGAAAAGAGCATCAGGTAGACCAGGGAGAAAATTTTGGACGGATTTCCGGAGTGAATGAAGACAGAAAGGGTAGCAGATGTACTTGCATCAACAAAAGATAGATGCGTATGAAAGGCCATGATAGCCAACGGCATGCGGCAAGGCACACGATGATGATGATAATGTTAAAACCGACAGGCATTGTACATTACATTAACTAAGAAAAATAGATATAATGAAATTATCATGTAGGTCTAATCACTTTTGATTTTTATTTAGATTAGTGCTGTGTTGTGCTGTTGATTGTTTATTCATTTATTCATTTGTATATTTCTTTGGTCTAGATTTTGCTTTATTTGAAAATAATTTATTTTATAATTCACTTTAATACATTGTAAAATTCACAATTTGTCCCATTGTTAGGTGTCCTCTCTCTCTCAGCCTATCTCTCTCTCTCTTTCTCTCTCCTCTCTCTCTCTCTCTCTCTCCCCCCTCTCTCTCTTCTCTCTCTCTCTCTCTTTTCTCAGTGTCTCTGTCTCTCTCTCTCTGTGTCTATCTATCTATCTGTCTGTCTATCTGCCTATCTTCTTTTTCTTCTCTTTCTCTTTCTCATTCTCTCTATCTTTCTCTCTCTCTGTCCTCTCCCTCTTTCTCTCCCTCTCTCTGTCTCATTCTCTCTCTCTCTCTCATGTATGTTCTTCATATCATCAATGTCATCGCAGTCTACTGCTAAGTCAGTCAGTAGAACAACTCACCTCTCCCGTTCTTTCTCCACTCTGTTTGCCACTCTTTCCCACGCTATCCTAAAATATAGTCCTGTCTTTGTGTTTGACCATTCTCAATCTCTTCATCTCTCTCATCTCATGGCGGTGCCACAGATAGAGGGTGGATTCCTCCACGTCAGGTTCATTCAGTCATCGGCTTGTAGTTTGTCAACACTCCTTACGTGTGTACTTTACAGTGTGTGTGTGTGTATGTGTGTGTGTCTGTGTGTGTGTGTGTCTGTGTTTGTGTGTGTGTGTGTGTGGTCGAGTGTGTGTGTGTGCCTCTGTGAGTGTGTGTGTGTGTGTGTGTGCACGCATGTGCGTGTCTGTGTTTCATTATCTGTGTTTATGTTTGCGGTTTTGTACTTATACCGAAGAGTTGGTATCTATTTTTCAGTGATTTGTGTGTGTGTGTGTGTGTGTGTGTGTGTGTGTGCGTGTGTGTGTGTGTGTGTGTGTGTGTGTGTGTGTGTGTGTGTGTGTGTGTGTGTGTGTGTGTGTGTTTTAGCTTATGTCTGTAAGGTCCGGCTCCCTGTCCACAGATAGGGCGAGGTGCTGGCACCTAGCTGACTGATTTTATCAGTCACAGTGAGGGTTTGTCCGTTCGTTCAGGTACCGGTCACTGTGACCTGACCCGTTTCTTTTCTTTTCTTTTTTTTCCCCTTCCTATCTCCTCTCCTCTTCCCTGTTCAAATATCGCCATTTGTTTACAGTCCGTCTGGAGAGAGAGACAGAGAGAGAGACAGAGAGAGACGGTGGAGAGAGAGAGACGGGGAGAGAGAGAGAGAGAGTTTACAGTCTGGAGAGAGAGAAAGAGAGAGAGAGGGAGATGGAGAGTTTACAGTCCGTGGAAAGAGAGAGAGTTTACAGCTGGAGAGAGAGAGAGAGATGGAAATTTTTGTCTGTGGAGAGAGAGAGAGAGAGAGAGAGAGAGTTTACAGTCTGGAAAGACACGGGGGGGGGGGGGGGGGGGGCACTTAAATAGAATGTTTTTAAAATAAATGAAATCGTAAAAGGGAAATAAACGTGGGGAGTTTATAAAGGTTTATAAACTAGATACTAAAACAAGATAACCGCTTTTAAAACACGAGAAAAAGCAGAGAAAGGGGGGGGGGGAGGGGGAAGAAGACGAGAGAAAATGTGTTTTATAGAATGTACTATACACGTTGTATTAGTGTGTGTTGCATAGAATTTAGTATACATATTGTACACATCATACCAATCATACATATAATAAAACTGCTGAATTGAAGAAAACGTACAACACAAATGAAAAATAATAAAGCAAGCTACCGAAAGGGAAAATTGTGCTTTGGAGACAACAGGGTATCAGTCAGGTAATCACAAAGAGAAAGGGACTGAAGGCTGTACAGATCAAACTTTACTGGAAATTGTTGTAGTCGATTATGATTATGGTTTTGCAAACTAAACCTGGAAAAGAGCACAATACCCAGCCAAAAAACAAACAAACAAAAACTATGAAATGTGGTTATAGGCTTCAATTTGAATCATCCTTGCAAAGAGTCTGGCAGAATATCTGGAAAGGTCCTTGACCCACACCTGTTGGAGTTTCATATTTTTATGCGCAAAAGCTGTGGCTTAACTATTGCAGGAACTCTCCATGTTAATCAACAGCAACAACAAAATTCTGAAAGTTGTATTGCGATAATCAACAGCAACAACAAAATTCTGAAGGTTGTATTGCGATTGTATGATTGTCCTGGGGGTTTTTATTGGTTGTTATTGTTGTTGTTAATGTATGCATGAATGCAAACTTTTAAACATTTCCTTAGTAGAGATTTCAGAACTGCGTTTTTTTGTTTGTTTGTTTCTTGTTTACATAATTTGATTTTATCAGTGTTAATTGTTAGCAAGTGGCCACGCATAATCTGACATCACATAATCAACGTGAGTTACCTGCTGTAACCATCCACCCACCTGTCTTAGTGCACACACGCATAGTGACTATTATTTCTGTGCAACTTATTGTTAGACAAAATATTTTGCCTTTTTGTTTTGTTTGTTGTTGTTAATTTGATTTGATTTGATTTGATTTTGTTTTGTTTTGTTTTTTGTTGTTGGTGTTGTTGTTGTTGTTGTTTTATGACCGGGAGGGGGGAGGTGACTTGGATCGTAAACCGTACGGATATGAAACCTGCACGGATAAAGAATTCTGCCCTTACATTTACAAAATTTACAAATTTGGACTAGAATGCTTCCAGACACGTGCACCAAAGTTGAGAGCAGAAAGATACAACAGGAAAACCTTGGCGCGAAGACCTGGGTGGTCCCCATTGACAAGAGAGGTTACGTTAAAAGACGAGTTCCAACTGTCTGACACTCTTGAACAAGTCAGCAGTCTTGTTCAGTCACAGCAGAACTCAAGTAGCACGTGCAAAGCTTCAGCCCTGTTCCCTATCAGAAGACAGCCTCCCTGAATTTGCTATCTGGTCCGGTACCAAGGATACAGTCCTTGACTGGAATCAGGTGGAAGCATTTTGCAAGTCTTTCATTCTTGATCACATTCTACGTTACCAAAGACCGTAAACCTGTATATAAATACCGTAAACCTATACATAAATCTCTGGTATCCCAGCACAGGACGAAAGGCGAAGTCTTTGACAGGACTCACTCAAACTGACGTGCTCTGGAAAGTGAAGGCAGTTTTCACATGTCAGCGTCAGTATAATCATGCTCAGGTGCCTGTTCGTCACTGCCTGTTGGCCTGGGAAGCACACACAGACCCACACAGCCCTTTGTGGGTCATGGCCTTTTGAGATGGCGTGAGGCAAGTTATTACGATGTCCTGGCAAGGCCAAGAATTGAACGGGGAGAGGTGGTGAATGTAGAACACGTAAACAACTCCATGCGTGTGTAGAAGCTATTCATAATTCCAACTTGGGATGTATTCATTCAAGTTCTTCGTCTCTACTATCATGGCTGCAAATAATTTTCAGTCTTCTTTTTTGTTTCTGTTAATTATAAACTTCTCTGAAATCAATACCAAAAACTCACGTAGCAGACCGAAGGCCACATTTCCAAAATTGAATTTTGTGCAGGGTCGATTCAAATGTTTGGATTGTTTCATGTGCGTTTTGCTTAAATCTGGCAGCAACGATTTGAAAAAAAATGTATGAATTTATTTACTCCCATCCCTTTCCCCACCCTCACCCTGCAGGGGCAGGATTTTCTCTCCGTTCGGATCAGTGTTTTTTTTTCTATATGTGTGTATGGGCCTACACATTTGTTAAATTAATGCCCTATCGGTATACTCAGCCCTATCGGTATGGAAGCAGGTGTTTTCCATCCCACACATCCCGACTAACACCTCCCCAGGAACACTTATCACTGGCAACCGGGTCTGCTACATGTATCTCATCACTGGCACCGGTGGTCAGCCAGTGTGCATAGCCAAAAACTTAATACTAACCACTTCATATTTTATAGACATTCCTTCCGTTTTACAAACATCACAAACTTACTCATTGATAAAGAATTGAAAAAGATATTTTCTTTAGAGCCCATTAGATCGAAATAGGACTGTCTAC
>CM060313.1:94156477-94158977 GCA_030674185.1 Monoplex corrugatus | reverse complement strand
TTAAGTCATTATTATTGTTGTTGTTATTGTTGGTGTTGTTATTGTTGTTATTATTATCATTATTATTAAGGTAGGATTTTCAGGTTTGTTACGGTTCGGTTTGTGTTCAGGCTTTGGGTTTATGGTTAGATTAAAGGAAAGCTTTTTTTTAGTATTTAAATTTGGGTTTAAATTGGAGTAAGCGTCTGGGTTCAGGATAAGAATTTGGACAGGGATTAAGACATGGTTCTCGGAGAATACGAACCACGAGGAACATAGACAACAAGGAGAATATAAACCTAGAAAAAACAAGACCAGGAGGAACATAGTCATAAGAGAACTTTACCTCAAATTGAACTAGGGAACATTAACAGGTGAGAACATAGACGTAGAGGAATCTAGACGTGAGAGAAATACAGATTCAGTGGACATAAACATGTTCCCTATGTAAATAAGAACCAGTATCCGTTTTTAATTGTCATTGTCGCAGAAACTAAACAGCTTATATACGCAACAGCGACGGGTAAACCAAACACTGATAGTACGATAAAATGAGTATAACATCGACACAGCTGTTTATGCACATTACACATGATATTGAAGGTGGTGTTCTTGACAAAAAGGACGGGGTCCAGCACAGATCCCTGAGGAAGCATAGAGTTACAGGTGGCTCTGCCATGCTATTATTTAACAAAAGAAATGACCCCCAAGCGAAGTCATGCTGAAACACACGTATTTTCCAGTGTCGTAAATTACACTGAAGACAAACCAATAAAGAAAATGAAAATCACTTAAAAACTTTCTTTCCCCCAATATCCCCACATATTTGTTTGTGTTTGTTTGTTTGTTTGTTTTGTTTGTTTGTTTGTTTGTTTTTGTCAGCAGTGTATGTCTGAAAGGTTTCAAGCAGTTAATTATTACAGTAAGAGGACTTTTTTGTTTGCTCCTAATTTTCTGTTTGTTTGTCCTTACCTTTGCAGAGGAACCATGCTTTTCCTCTCACAAGGCTGACCCCCTGTGGGGATGCTGGGGGCTCTTTCAGTATAAATAATATCCCCACATTCTGGAAATTCTGTGCAAGAAATTTCCTCTTTTCTGTCACTCTCTTTGTTTCTGCTTTGCTCCTTTGCTTTCTGTCATTTCTTCCTATCATTTCCTGCTTTGCTGGTGCATTCGCATGTAGGTCTGTGTTCGATAGTCTTACATACTTTCTCTTATGATTGATAATTGAGTATATGTGTAAGTGCGTTTTTGGCTCTAGAGAAATGAGATATGCGGAAGCAGTTTTAGGTAAGTTAGGCCCGTTTTTATATATGTTTTAGTGTCCTTTGTTATGTTATGCATTGACATATGTACTTAATTTTCTTTTCCTTTTTTTCTGTTGAAGTACTGGGTATACTTTGAAAGAGTTTTAGCCCTGATGTGGCTCTGCGCAGTCGGCTGGGCTTTAAATAAAAGATAACAATAACAACACGGGGCTGAGGACATGTACTGACATTTACACTCCTTGGAAATGAATTCCTTTTGTGTTGTTTAACTGTTTTGAGGAAAAACCGTAGAACTAGAAGGCTGCATGGTTTTACCATGTTCCGATGTTTGGAAACGGGATAGAGAAGGAGATAGAGAGGGGTGGGGTGGGGTGGGGTCAGTAATCTGATATGTTTCAGAGTTGGGCCGGGATGATGGGTGAGGGAGATTAACCCGTTCGTCTCGCTGTCGTCTGCAAAGGCACAGGCCGTTTCCGATGTCATTGATTTCGGTCTGGTTTTGGTGTAACAAACATCTGGTACAGCGCGCTGTCTGGACCTTCAATTCCTTGCACAATATAGATGGATAAGTAAACAGATAGATACATAAGTAAATAATGTGGGTTGAGGAAGTTGTTTTATGCTTGCTTGCTGGCTGGCTGGCTTGCCTGCTTGTCTTTTTTGTTTGTTTTCTTGCTGTCTGTGTGATTTGGGGAGAAATTGTCAATTTATGAGAATCCGTCGTTGCTGCTTCTTTCGATGTCAATGTGTGTACGCTCGTGTCTTTCTATCGCATTGCGCCTCTTGTGTGTGCTGCTGATGCTGCTACTTTTTTCCCCCTCGGTATTTTTATTCCGTCTTCTGGCTTTTGCTGTTAAAGCTGCTATTTTCAGAGAGCGTCCCTGATTTACTATTACGTTTTCATAGTATCGGTTCGGTGTGGTTCAGGACTTAGGTTTTGTTTTGTTTGTTTGTTTGTTTGTTTTGTTTGTTTGTTTTGTTTTTAATCCAGAATTTGAGTTACTTATATGCGAGTATTTGGTTTGGTCTCTTTAAATGTTTCCCTAGATTTCCTAATTTGTCTCATTTTACTCCTTTTTCTACTAATCTGATTTGGTAGTATATGTCTATTTGTGATTTACTTACTTCTTTACGTTGTTTTTCGTTTTAACGATTTATGATAATTATAATGGGGAAAAAAACTTTTATGCTCGCTCTTAAACACACAGGCCGTCTCTACTCCCCGCTCTCTCTCTCTCCTCTCTCTCTCTCTC
>CM060313.1:94133977-94146477 GCA_030674185.1 Monoplex corrugatus | reverse complement strand
GACATGTCGTGAAACAGTTGTGTTTTATGAAGGGTTGGTCTGCCAGACCTCTTGTTAAACAATTCAGACTATGTCTTGATTAGTGATCTGATATTGTGTCTTTTCGTGAAGGTATGTTACATCTGTTCAGATGGTCTGATATGTCTTAGCTCAAAGAAGGGAGGGGTTTTTCTTGAGATATAGTTTAGATAGGGAAGGGTACAGGAATGTTGCATGTGGTTTAGTTAACGTGACTATGAAAAGCAGAAAGGAATTCTCTGTGCGTTGAATGTTTGCTGAGGGGAGAGACAGACAGACAGACAGACAGACAGAGACAGATAGGCAGACAGAGAGACAGCGACAGGATGTGTGTGTAGCCTCTCTGCGCGTATATAATTATATCTATGTATATATATACAGATATATACGAGTATATATGTATATATATATATATATATATAGAGAGAGAGAGAAGAGAGAGAGACAGACAGACAGACAGACAGAGACAGAGACACATACACACACACACACACACAACACATATATATATATATATATATATATATATATATATATATATATACCCCTCATACGAGCACGTAACCACACACACACACACACACACACAACACACACACACACACACACACACACACGCACACACACACATTATATATGTATATATATATATATGTGTGTGTGTGTGTGTGTGTGTGTGTGTGTGTGTGTGTGTGTGTGTGTGTGTGTGTGTGTGTTTACGTGCTTGTATGAGGGGGCGGAGGGAGGCAGAGAAGGATGAGGCTAGTGTATGAATGTGTGTATAAAAAAGAGACAGTGCGTCTGTCTGTCTCTCTGTCTGTCTGTCTGTCTCTGTGTATGTGTGTGTTTGAGAGTGGAACGGAGGTGGGGAGAACGGCATGAAATTATTGGGCAGTGAGCCAGTATAGACAGCTTGACCCAAGCAATTAGCACAAACGGCACCAGGTGTGGGACTACCAATGATTTTCATAGTTACCATGTAAACAAGGGGGGTCGGTACACAACCACTCGCCCTGCCCAACCTGACCACGCTACACTACACTACCCAGGTGTTTGGAGTTTGTCCAAGAGGAACTTAATGGCACTCGGATAGTTCCATGTGCGCTCCATCCAAATCAGTCTGCAGATATACGGCAGACTCCTCGAGCCTGCGCAAAACCCACAGGCCCTGGCAAGGTCTTGAAGTGGAGGAGGGACCTGTAAAACACTATAACTTAACACCAACAGTTTTTATGTTGCGGGCTGGGGGTTGAACTCGAGATATCAGATCTTGAATCCACGGTTCTGTCAGAAGAATCAATCAGCCTGCGTTAGAAGTGTGGCCCGTCTGAGGATGGAACCTGCGATCCCAGCGTTACCGGCATGGTGCTTTAACCCTTTGACTCCCACACCCTGTCCACCAGTCCTGCATTATCAACCCTGCTAGCAAAGCAAAAACTTAACCTTTTGACTCCCACACCCTGTCCACCAGCATCCCGCAATATCAACCCTGCTAGCAAAGCAAAAACTTAACTTTTTGACCCCCACACCCTGTCCACAAAGCATCCCGCAATATCAACCCTGCTAGCAAAGCAAAAACTTAACCTTTTGACTCCCTCACCCTATCCACCAGCTTCCTGCAGGAAGCTGGAGGATAGGGTGAGGGAGTCAAAAGGTTAAGTTTTTGCAATTGGTGGATAGGGTGCGGGAGTCAAAGGGTTAACCAATCGAGCTATATAAAGTGGCTGCTAAAAACCAATTTGTCGTTTGTGAATTCTTTAAGGCATTTTATATTGTGATTTTAAGAAAAATCTGTTTAAATTGATTCATCAATCTTGAGCCATTGTCAGTACGCTGCATCCAAATTTGTCACTAATAATCAGGAAGTTCAGCTGTGCTGAACTCTTTTAAACGGTTATTATACCGGCCAATTTGGCTTCGCCTGTTCCACGTTCCATTATGAAGGTAAACACATAAGAACCAATAAATAAGGCGTGTCGAATAAGCCTTTTTTCCGTGTATTGTGTTACCTTCCGGCGTCCTCAGACTTGGCAGAGGTGCCACCTGAAACAGCCGATTTGCCGGGTCGCGACCAATTCCGGCTGCTAGTCACCTGCAGAGCGACTCGTTCTACGACAAACTTGCTTTTGCTCCTCCAAGTTCGCGCATGTTTGTTTTGTAATATTTCTGCGTTTTAATGATTTCACTGTGTGTGTCTGTGTGTGTGTGTGTGTGTGTGTGTGTGTGTGTGTGTGTGTGTGTGTGTGTGTGTGTGTGTGTGTGTGGTGTGTGTGTGGTGTGTGTGTGTGTGTGGTGTGGTGTGGTGTGTGTGTGTTAGTTGTTTTTTTTAACGTCTATTCACATATGTCCTTTTAGACGATTCCATGTGTGTTGTGTGTGTTTGTGTGTGTGTGTGTGTGTGGTGTGTGTGTGTGTGTGTGTGTGTGTGTGTGTGTGTGTACTAGGCCCATAGGTTGTTATAAACTTCCATTACAACTACCAAGAGCTTCTGCTCACAGACACTCGTGCATACGTTCATATGTAAACCCACAAACGAACGCACCCACAAACACATCAACACGCGCACACATTTAAACAGAAATACGCATACAAACACACATACACACACAAACGCACGCACACAAGCATACATACACACACCAAAACACACACACACACACACACACACACGCACGCATACACACACACGCATACACACACACACACACAAACACACACACACACACACACACACACACACACACACACACACACACACACACACATGATGCTCTATGGTCCCGTGCGCACGATAACAACCAGTCCACTAAAATCAGAACTAAGGGAGAGGGATGGGGGGGGGGGGGTAGCTGTTGGTTTTTCCAACATTAAAACTCTTTAATTGCCCTCACCTCGCATCACGCTATTATTCCCCACCAGCTGCAATAATTCCCTTCTCTGTTATCAAGAACCCGAGTGTACGCAAGGCAATAACTTTTTATTAACACACGGCCCAAAGGTCAGAGGGTGCAAAGGAATGAATTCTAGCCCCTCCCCTTCTCCCCAGTCCCTCCTCCCTCTCCCATACCCATCCCAGCCCTCGCCCCTCCACGTCCCCACCCACCTTTGCCAATGCAGGGGCTCATACCGGCCCAATCATGGTAATTAATTGGTGGTGGGGCGTGTTTGCACCGAGTCGTTCCTTCGCGTACCACGTGCATCTGTTTGTCTTGCTATCTCAACTTTAGCTCTGCCAGGGCTGTGCCGCACAGGGGTGTTCGGTTACGCAACTTGGCGTTGTGATGGTAGTGATTTTGCTTCCTGCTCTTCATCTCTGTCTCTGTCTCTTGTCTCTCTGTTTCTCTGTTCTCTTCTCTCTCTCTCTCTCTCTCTCCTCTCTCTCTCTCTCTCTCTCTCTCTCTCTCTCTCTCTCTTTTCTGCTCGTAATCATCATTCTCTTCGTTCAGTTGTTCCTCATCATCATCATCATCATCCTTCCTCTTCCTCCCCGTGCATAAAAATATCTTTTAAAAAAGTAGAAATCATTAGATAACTGCTTTGGTTGATGTAAACTTAGTTTACTGTTCTTCACATTTGTAAATACAAATATGCACAAACATTTTTTAATTGCCTGTATATAAGACTAATATTCCCGTGCAATACAAGATAAATTTGACCGTAATCTTTGCTTCATGCAGTCCTTTGTGTTATTCCTAATGTTCTCTGCTCAACGCCAAGAGAGCATAATGTTGATCAATATTCAGTAATAGTGATAATAATAACTTAATATTTCATTCCTATGGCGCAAACAATCGAAATCAAAGCATGCTTGTTGCATTTTACAGAATAATAGACATAAAATAGAAAAATTGAACTGAGTTAGTTCCCTTGTCTTAATTTTGAACTGCTGAATCAGTTCGCTTGTCATCAGATAAACACAAAGTAATTTAGGGGATTGTTGTCTAGTGGACACGGTAATTGTGAATATTATATAAACAAGCTGTAACTTTCATAATACGTAGCGCAAACTGTTCATGTCAAAGCGTCATCTTCATCATCATCATCAAATGCCTTGCCACATGGCGTTGGTGATCATGGCCTTCCGTCTGTTTCTATCCCTTGTTGCCGCAAGCATCTCTTCCACCCTCTCTGTCTTTAGCCACTCAGCAAGTCTGTCCAGTATTTTTTCGCTGGGTCTACCTGGTGCTCTCTTTCCCTCCAGCTTTCCTGTTGTGGCCAGGTGCTCCAATTCCCCTTTCCTCATAAAATGGCGTATAAATATTGCCTGTCTTTTCCTAATCTTCCTTATGAATGATCTTCTTGTGTCTGCCTCCCTTTGCTGTCCATGGAATCTCAACATTCTTATTATAGACCACATATCGGCTGCCTCAATCTTGTTCTGGCTTTGCTTGTTGACTGTCCACGAATCACAACCGTGTAACATTATCGCTTCTGTATAACATTCAAGAACTCTCTTCCTGATGTTAATTGATTGGAATTTGTTGGTAAGAATGCTTTTCATCTTCTTGAATGCTGTTTTGGCTTGGCCGATTCTGCTGGCTATTTCTGATGTGCACCTGCCGTGTGGTGAAATGATCGTTCCCAGATATTTAAACTTATCAACCACTCTCAAGGTTGTGCCGTTTGCTCTTATTTTGCATGAGGGGATTTCATGTTTTTTAATGATCACCATGATTTCAATCTTCTTGCTGTTTAGTTCCAACCCCTTCCTTTGCTTTCTATTTCTAGTATATTCACAAGGTTTTGTAGGTCCCTTTCATGTTCTGCAATTAGCACGGTGTCATCTGCGTATCGAATGTTGTTTAGGTTTATTACTCTGTCAAAGCGTCACAAAGTAATAAACCTAAACCTCAGCAATAACAAAATTGAACTTCTGAATAAGTTCCTTTGCCTTAATTTAGAACTGCTGAATTAGTTCCCTTGTTTTCAGATAGGAACAAAATAAATTGGATGGTTTGGCATTGTGGACACGATAATCGCAAATATTGTATAATCAAGCTTTAACGTTCATAATACATGTTCCAGAATGATCACATTTTTTTGTGACATTCATGTGTTTTGATATCTTTTTTCCCCTATCTTCCTTCGTCAACATTAATGTTAAAAAAAATAATATTCTTTATCGATATTCGTATCACTGTAACCTGAAAAATTAATTTTTTTATTATTATTTTTTTATTTTCGGATAGAAAAGACAACTAAATATTTTTATCGATGTTTATATCTTTGAAACCAGAAAAAAAAGTATTTTTATGTTTGTTCTCAAATAGACATTTCGAGATAAAAAAAAACTTAACTGATCAAGAAGTTAGCTGATGTGTTGTCGCAGTTTTTTGTGTGAAACTTAAGGAAAGTAAGCTGATCTGATCTGTTGTTGCTGTTTGTGTCCTGACTCTTGTGAATTGTTCCTTTATTGTCTTTTGTGTTCGCTTAACAAAGGCCAGTTGGCCGAAAATTTACACCAGTCTTGTTTTGCTGATCAGCTAGATCTACACGTTTGTCGTTCTATGTTCACGTATTTCTGGCTTCTGTTTTCTTGAACGCTGGCAGTCGTGTTGATCAAAGAGAGTAAGCAAAACTTCTCTTTGCCTTGATTCAGATTTCCTCTAGAAAGTTTGTTCCCTGCGGATCGTAAAATGGCGGATGGGCGGAATGGGGTAGGGGAGAGGGAGTAGGGGGCTGCATTGCATATTAACCCTTTGACTCCCGCACCCTATCCACCAACTGCAAAATACTTACCCCTTTGACTCCCTCACCCTATCCACCAGGGTGGGGGAGTCAGAGGGTAAAGTTTTTGCTTTCCTAGCGTCGTTGACAATGCAGGATGCTGGTAGACAGGGTGCGGGATTCAAAGGGTTAATGCATCTCCCTCTTTGGCCTTTTCCAGGCATTTGCGAATTGTTTTTGTCGAGCGTGATTCGACTGTGTGCAGACGATGATTATCATTGATGGTCACGCCCTGTTGTTATAATTATTGTTAGTACCCATTTCACCCGGTAATTGCGCTCATTTACCCTACAGTTGCGAATGTGTTTGAACTCATTTCTTGACAAAATTGTGACATCGTTGTCGTGGTATTTGAGTTGATTGATTAATTAGCGGAGGGAACACCCTGACAAGAGTTTGGTCTATCTTTGGAAAAAAAATAAAGTAACAATCCTCCAAGCCATTGACCGGGTTTTGTTTGTTTGTTTGTTTTGTTTTGTTTGTTTGCTTTGTTTGTTTGTTTTGTTTTGTTTATTTGTTTTCTAGGAAGGAAAAGGGAGCGTCGTTTTCTTCTTCTTTTTTTTTAAAGTTTCCTCTTTCCTTGTTTGATTTATTTGTTTATATGTTTTCGTTTTCTTTAGCTTCCATTAACTTTTTTCATTATTTTTTGTTTTCTTTTCTTTTTCGCTGTTTTTGTTTTCTTCCGTTATTTGTTTCCGTTTTTTTTTGGTTTTTTTTAGCTTGCTCATTGCTTTTTTGTCTTTCTTCTTCTTCTTTTTCTCTATTTCTTTCCCTACTTTTTTTTTCTTTCTTTTCATTTTAGTTTGCAAGGCTCTTTGCTACTGCAGTTTTTGTAAACCGAACAGATTCGATTCGAATTAGCTAAAAAAAATTTTTTTAAAGTTTGCTATAACGAAACGCACAATGTACAAACGGACGGGCAGGGCTGATTTACAGTTTATTTTACTGGTGTTAGTTCAGATAGCAATATGAGCTCTTTCTCTCTCTCTCTCTCTCTTCTCTCTCTCTCCCTCTGCTCTCTCTCTCTCTGCTCCTCTCTCTCTCTCTCTCTCCTCTCTCTCTCTCTCTCTCTCCTCTGTCTCTGTCTCTCTTTCTCTCTCTCTCTCTCTCTCTCTCTCTCTCGCTCTCTCTCTCTTTCTCCCTCTGCATCCTTTTTTTCTTTTGGTTTGGTTTGAGCTTTGTTTAATTTTTTCAGTGTTCGTTGTTTTTCTTTGTTTTGTTTTTTTGTTTTTGGTTGTTTTTTGTGTTTTGTTTTTTGTTTGTTCTCAAGGAAGGAAGAGGGAGTTTCACTTTTTTTTCAAGTTTCCTCTTTTCTTGTTTGATTTATTTGTTCGTTTGTTTGTCGTTAACTCTTCGGTTTTGGTTTTGTTTAACGCGTATTACATGTTTAATGTTATAAAGTTCCACTGAACTACATATTTGGGTGAGGTATGTGTGGGGGCGGAGGGGGGGGGGCATCATGGCCGCAGCAGCATTCACTGACTTTTATGAAATCTGTTTGATGGTCAGAATACTATTTCGTCAACGCTTATTTGTTGTCACTGTTGCTCTGTTACCATTTCTTTCAAACAAAGGGGATAGTATTTCACATCGACTGGACAAGGAGTTTGTATGCCTGTTTGTTGGTTGGTCTGTCTGTGTATGCGTGTGCATGTGCGTCTGTGACAAAACTATGTTAGTTTAATATTTCTCAGATTTGTGTCAAAAGTTTGAACTGTTAAGGAATCATTCATAAGTTTGGAAATCAAAGTGCCCAGGTCAAGGTCACAAGGACCGAAAGAGTACCCAAACGTAGCACTTTTTGAGGAAGCTGTTTAATGGGAACTTTCTCAAGAACTTATAGTAATATTTACATCTGTTTCACTATCGTGACTATCTATCATTGTCCTCGCTACGCATCAAGTTTTATCCCATCTGATGCTTCCTCAAGGTCAGTGACCTTGAGGAGTATAAAATCTGGATTTTCTGTAAGAATTTTGTATAAAAAAAAACAGCAGATTGTTTGAATAGTTTGACCATCTTACTTTTTCTTCTTTCCGTTTTCTCTTCCCCCTCCCCCCACTCCTTCTCTAGTTTTCTTTATTTTTCTTCCTTCTGTTCTTGTTGATTTCTTCTTCTTCTTCTCTTCTTCTTCTTCTTCTTCTTCTTCTTCTTTTAAGACTTTTTCTTCGTGTTTTTTTTTTCTTTTTTTTTCTTTCCTATTTTTCTTTCCTTCCATCTTTCTTCTTCTTCTGTTTTTAAGACTTCGTCTTCGTTTCTTTCTTTCTTTTTTTCTTTTTTCTTTCTTTCTTTCTTCTTCTTCCTCCACCTCCTTCTCCTCCTCCTCCTCGTCCTCCTCCTCTCTGCTTCGCTGGACATGTATGCTGGCTGTTTTCGTGTTTCATGAAGCCTGCCACTGACATGACATACAGAATATTTAACGTGCATATTTGAGATTCTGCAAGGCCTGCTTATACATACGAAGGGGTTTTAAGCACTGACAGGTTTGCACACATGTTGACTTGGGATATCACAAAAATCTCCATCCCTTCACCCACCAGGCGTAGGTGTCTTAGGCGGATCGAACCCAGGACCTTTGCTTTGGTAGTCCGACGTGTACCCACTGGACAGCCGCGCCTGACTTAAAACATTAAATGTAATACTAACGTTTAATGACCCGGCTGTGCAAGTGTACACACTTAAACACACACACACACACACACACACACACACACACACACACACACACACACACACACACACACACACACACACACCACACACACACACACACACCACACACACACACACACACACATTCATGAACATACACACATACACGCACATATGCACAACACACACACACACTTTCTCTACTTTTCCTCTCTCTGTCTCTCTGTCTCTCTCTCTCTCTCTCTCTCACACACACACACACACACACACACATACACACACACACGTACGCACGCATGCACAGATCAAGTTGCGTAATTCTCCTCTTCGTGTAACGGAGAAGGATAATGTCAGTCCTCACACAACAGATTGAACATAATGCATGTAAACGTCTACAAGTAAAGCATCCCACCATCTCTGTGTTTCTTTTCTCTCCATCTCTCTCTGTCTCACTGCCCCCCTCTCTCTCTCTCTCTCTCTCTCTCTCTCTCTCTCTCTCTCTCTCTCTCTCTCTTTCTCTCTCTCCTCTCTCTTTTTCTCTCTTTCTCTCTGCTGTCTCCCCCTTCTCTCTGTTTCCTTTCTCTCTTTCTCTCTCCTTTTTTTCTCTCTCTCTTTCTCTCTTTCCTTTTTCTCTCCCTCTGTCTCTCACTGCCTCTCTCTCTCTCTCTCTCTCTCTCTCTCTCTCTCTCTCTCTCTCTTTCTTTCTTTCTCTTTCCGTCTGTCTCTCTCACTCTCTGTGTGTCTCTGTCTATCGCTCTCTCTCTCTCTCTCTCTCTCTCTCTCTCTCTCTCTTTCTACAGCTCTCTCTCTATCGCTCTCTGTCTCTGTCTTTCTCTCTCTTTCTGTCTTACTCTCTCCTCTCTCTCTCCCTCCTTTTTCTTTCCCCTCTCTCTCCTTTTTCTCTCCCACTCTTTTTTCTTACTGCCTCTCTCTCTCACTCTTTTTCTCTCTCCATCTCTTCTCTCTCTCTCTCTCTCTCTCTCTCTCTTTCTCTCTCTCTCCTGTCTTTCTCTCCTCTCTGTCCCTCTCTCCCACCCCCTTCAGTTTGCTCCTGATTAAAGCAGTTTAAAACAAGGGAAATTGCTATTTTTGTTATTTTGAAAAGTTTTATTTTTTTGTTGTTGATATGTAAATGTATTACCATGTTTTTGATTATTTGTTCATTCAATAAGCATCCTTTCGTAGGGTGCCTTTTCTGATTAAAATCTGGTCTTCAAGCGCAATCCACCCCCTCTCTCTCTCTCTCTCTCTCAAACAGACACACACATACGCACACTCACACACATTACTCATACACACGTACTCTCTCATCTCTCTCTCTCTCATCACACACACACACACACACACCACACACATCCACCATACACACGCACATACGTGCACACACACACACACACACACACAACAACCACGCAAGCAATACAATCCACACACACACACGACACACACACATCACACACACACACTCAAAATCTCACGTTCGAAGCAATGAAATTTTTCTCCACGCGCTCTCGCCGTCTCTCTCTCTCTCTCTCTCTCTCTCTCTCCTTCTCTCTCCATCCCCACCTCTCTCTCTCTCTCCTCTCTCTCTCTCTCTCTCTTTCCCTTCCGCGTTCCCCCCACCCACCCACCCCTCTCTCTCTCTCTCTCTCTCTCTCTCCTCCTCTCTCTCTCTCTCTCTCTCTCTCCTCTCTCTCCTGTCTCTTCGTTCGTTCTGTTGATCAGCAGTTTTATGTGCAGTCTCAGATTTTCCGATGCCTTCCATTACAGTGGTGTCGCCGGTCGCAGTGATGGACGAGGATTACAAACAGAACGAAAAACATGGAGGGAAAATGTGTTAAGAGGGATTAGGTTGTGGGACGAGAGGCAGGAGGGTGGGGGTAATGGTGGGAGGGTAGGATGAGATGTTTGCGGGGGGGGGGGGGAGAGGATGAGGGAAATGGGTGGGTTGGTGGGTGTGTACGCGCTCACGTATTTGTCTTTGTTTTATTTGTTTAGATGTCTGTCTGTCTGTCTGTCTTGCTGTCTGTATGTCTGTGTCTGTATTTCTCTCTCTCTCTTTCTGTCTCTGTCTGTCCGCTCTCTCTCTCTCTCTCTCTCTCTCTCTCTCTCTCTCTCTCTCTCTCTCTCTCCTCTCTCTCTCTCTGCGTGCGTGCGTGCGTGTGTGTGTGTGTGTGTGTGTTACTTTGATTAGATCGCTCGCTTGTCCTTTCACGTTTTGCCAGTCAAAATGAAAAATGAAATACAGTGGAGGGACGTGCATTTTGTCCGTGCACGTGCCCACTCGCGTGGGCGTGTGCGTGCGTGCGCCTGTGTCTGTGTTGCGCTCGCGTGCCTGCACGTGCGCGCAAGTGCATGGGCGTTTTATATGCATAACAGAGAAAGCAATACGGAATGTATAGATTTGATTCATTTCATTCCGCGATTGATCAAACAGCAGCGAGAACAGCTGCTGTAACTAAGAAATGAATCAGCTTTGAATGGACCAGCAAAAAAAAAAAAAACACACGTTATTTTAGAAATGGGAGATACAGTGACAGAAAACGAAAGGATATTGGTTTTGCTCAACCAGTTCTTGCATCCATTTTCCATAGAAAAGAAACCCCCCGATTGTGTAGAACATGACGGATAGGTAGTTGTGAACCAATGACATGTTTTATGCCTCATTGTGATGGATGGACGACCAAGTAATCATTGTTCCGTTAGAGGAAGAGAACAGGAGAGAGAGAGAGAGAGAGAGAGAGAAGAGAGAGAGAGAGAGAGAGAGAGAAGAGAGAGAGAGAGAGAGAGAGAGAGCAATACAACCATCATCACAAATGTAACTCCGCGATGTTTGTTTCCATTTATTTTGTACAATATCAGAATGCTTGATTGATCTTTTTTTTTTTTTTTCCAATGCTTGGGACAATGACACAATACAGCAAAGTTTGGTTAATCATTTGACCATGTCTGCTGAACAAGCGAGAGCGAGAGAGAGAAAACGAGAGAGAGAGAGAGTCAGAGGGAGAGAGAGATGGCGGGACGGGGGAGAAGAAGTGGAGTGGGGAGAAAATACATCTCCTTCAGAAAATCAGATTGAAGTCATCCATTTCCTCTTGTCTGCCGCGCGACACGGCCACTTTTTGTGAAATTTACTTCTTCCTTCCCTCCCCTTTCAGGAGGCAGTTGCGGCCCCTTATTGTCTGCTCCGGCAGAACAACGAGAAATGGATTTTTCCTCCGATTTCTTTTTTTCTATTCTTTTCTCTTTTTCCCCCCATGGAGGGGTGTAGGTGAGATGGTAAGGGGTAGGGGTAGGATTGCAGGCTATACATTATGCGTTTACATACGTGTGCGCGCTCGCATGTTCAGACAGATTGTAAAATACTTGGCTTGCGCGCGAGCGTATACACACACACACACAACACACACACACACACACACACAACACACACACACACAGACTCGAACGCTTGCGTGCACACACATGTTGGTATGCATATATAAAACGCGCGCTCGTGCACGTACATACGCACACAGACATGCAAATGTGGACGCTGGCATAACCCCACGCGCGCTTGCTTGCACGCACGCACACACTTTTTTTCTTAAAAGTTGTAAACATTTGAGCATCTTTTTTTTTTTTACCTCAAAGTATTAAATGTAATTGAACGCTAATCTGTTGGGGTTTTTTGTTTTGTTTTGTTTGTTTTGTTTTGTTTTGTTTATTGATTTCTTTGCTCGTGCAATGAATTTTCTTGGCAGGTGTGTGTTTTTATTCTCTGTTGTTGTTGGGTTTTTTTTATTTATTCCCTCTCTGTCTTTGTCTGTCTCTGTGTGTGTGTCTCTGTTTCTGTCTCTGTCTCTGTTTCTCTCTCTCTCTCTTTTTCTGTCTGTCTCTCTCTCTGTCTCCTTGTCTCTATATCTCTGTATCTCTCTGTATCTCTCTCTCTCTCTGTGTCTTTCTCTCTCTCTCTTTCTCACTGTCTGTCTCTCTGTCTATCTGTCTGTCTACCTGTCTCTATCTATCTATCTCTCTTTCTGTCTCTCTTTCTATCTCCCTCCCTCTCTCTCTCTCTCTTCTCTGTCTCTCTTTCGCTCTCTCTCTCTCTCTCTTTCGCTCTG
>CM060313.1:94103977-94128977 GCA_030674185.1 Monoplex corrugatus | reverse complement strand
GGATGTCCCTCATCTGTTGCATGAAAAATAAATTATCGTTATTATTATAGCCAGATATTCCTGTTGATCTGACGTGTAAAGGGTCTGTGGATTTTCGCCTGCCTCAAAGAATGCAGATATCTCCAGTTTTTTAAGCTTGCCGTTCTTTTGCGACGTTTTCCGACACCAGGTAGGTAGGAAGAGATATGGTGAAGGTTGTCCCATGACGCTGATGTCGTCGGGGAGTGAGTGGTTGAGACCTTAACTTCTCTCTTTACCAGCACTGTAAGGGCGGTGCCCATTTCTTGTCATTCTCTGCTTTATACACCAAACCCTGAAAAGGGACCGGTACGCATTCACAACCGGGTGAACTGAAACCGTACGCACAGAGTATTTTTCAAGCGAGTTCCAGCTCTGCGCCATCAGGTTCTTTTCTGATAGGAGAAAACGCTGTGAATTTTTTTCTGAAATTTTACCTCATATCGAAATGTTACTTACTGTCCAGATGTTACCTACTATCAGAATTTTACCAAAATGTTACGTACTATTGGAAAGATTGCTTATTGTCTAAATGTTATCCGTGCTGAAAATGTTACCGTCTATCAAAATGTCAAAAAAATGTTATCCAGAAGCAATGTTCTCTTCTGTCGAAATGTCATGAAATGTTATCTATTATCCAAATGTTACCTATTATCGAAATATTACCTGCTACCAAAGTGTTACCTCTGTCCAAACGTTGCCTGCTATCAAGATTTTACGAAAGCGTTACCTACTGTTGAAAAGGTTTCGTGGTATCCAGATGTTACAGAAATTGTGGGTCTATTGAAATGTTATGGAATGTTACCTACTACCGAAATATCACCTACTTTCATAATGTAGTATCGTGCATAACAGAATTCTTTTGCATGATGCAAAAATGCAGAGTTGTTTGTTTGATCAAATAACTTGAAGTGTACGTGCTTGAAGTTGTAAAACATCACACAAATAAAGCCTTCTTTTCCTGAGGCAGAGACAATTAGCACAACAGTTAAAAGCATTGAAGAAAAACATGCCAGCAGTAACTGTCGGCCATATTATCATCTCGGATGGGTACAGAAGTTAAATGTCTGTTTCATGCATACCTGCAAACGAAACCATTCTTATAGCTGCCATTTTGCTGACGTTTTTAGTCTCCCTTCTCGGCTTTTTACTGACGTTTATGATGCTACCTTAAAACTATTTTCTACGTTCAGCAAATGCCATAAAAATGAACGTCACACTTAATGAAGAAAAGCGCTGCTGTTTGCACGCATTATGTACCTATAACAAAATCAACATTTTTAGTGTGGTACTGACATTGAGTAGGATAAATCTCCGCCAGACACTTCTCGTGGGGCGCAGCTGGGCATAAGCAAATTTTTGCTTGGGTCGAATCTAGCGTAGGTATACTTTTTGCCGCAGTACACCTTCAACCCGTTCAACCCGCTGTCGCCTGCCCAACTGTTATTGGTATATATTGATTGATTTGCATGCTTATTTGTTTACTGGTTTGTTTGTTTGTTGTAACGGATATGTTTTTCTTCGTCTCCTCCTCCTCCTCTTCCTTCTCCTCCTCCTCCTCTCTTCTTCTTCGTCTCCTCCACCTCTTCCTTTTTCTCCTTCTCATCCATCTTCTACTTCTTTCTCTGCATGCATTTACCCTGAAGAAAAGTTAGTGGTTTGGGAAGAGATGGGGGAGGGGGGATCGAGTGAATTGATTCAGATTGGCCCATGGTTTCCCTATCCGTCCGTCTGTCCTTGTGTTTGTATGTAGAGCCGTTGCTCATCTATATATTGCCCAGAATAAAAGTATACTGCAAAAACAAATCCATCAGTAAACCAAAAATATAAGACACAATACGAAAGGAAATCAACGAGTAAAGACAAAAAGAGAGAGTCTTGTGTGTTGTGTGTGCATGGGAGCGTGAAAGTAAGGCGGATGTGCGTGCGTCCGTCTCTGTGTACTTAGGACCATTGTTTCTGTATATGTGTATGCTTGGCTGTATGTGTGTGCGTATATATGTACATGTATGTACTTACACACACCTATATGTGGTGAGCGTGCTTGCATGACATGTGTGTGCGCCGGTGCGTGTGTGTTTGTGTGCGTGTGTGTGCACGTATATCCACGTGGGGATACATACGCACACATTCGCGTGCATTTTAAGGCCGTTCCAGTATTTCCAACAGCTTGTTGGCTTGCCGCGAGAAGTTGACCCAGAAAACAATATTGACTCTGCCGTGGGCTGCACGTGCAAAAAACTAACTTTAACTGTCTGTACAATGTGCATGCACTAACTGTCAGTTCCACAGCCTTGGTTAGAAACGAAGTTTTACTTCCTTACTATAGAGGTAGACTACCCGCCTTTAAATGTCACTGTAACGTGCGAACCTGGTTTGAGGTATGGAAACAAACAAAACGACCAGTGGAATACCCATACTGTATTGAAATCAATTAGTGAATCGATAGATATGATAATATATTAATAAATCACTATACGAACAAACAAACGAAAACCCAGAAATTTGCCGTCAGTCTATTCAGCTGTGACGAATTGATGTGTAACCCTGTTATGGTTGTAGACGGTAAAGCACTGAGGGAGAGGAGTAGGCAGAAATGGCTGAATCTGCTCAGAGTCGGAAAATGTAATGCAGAAATGGCTGAATCTGCTCAGAGTCGGAAAATGTAATGCAGAAATGGCTGAATCTGCTCAGAGTCGGAAAATGTAATGCAGAAATGGCTGGATCTGAAATTGTCGACACAAGATTCCTTATAATTGTTGACACAAGATTCCTCACTATGTATTCTGGGTTAGTGAAGGTGCATCAGCGAGGAAAGGGAGATGATAACTCCCTCTTAACACTTTGACCCCCGCATCCTATCCCCAACTGCAAAAACTGAACCCTTTGACTTCCTCACCCAGTCCACCAGCTTCTTGCAAAAAGCTGGTGGATAGGGTGAGATAGTCAGAGGGTTAGGTTTTTTTCCCTTTTTGCTAGCGTGGTTGACAACGCAGGATGCTGGTGGAAAGGGTGCTTGAGTCATAGGGTTAAAAACCGGAGTTTAAAAAGTCTGTTGAAGATGGACTCAGTGCAGTCGGATAGTTCCATATATGCTTCACCCAAATATGACAGTAATTATCTGGCGGACTCCTTGAGTCGTGATAAAACCCTACACGTTGGTAAGATCTTGAAATGTATAGGGGAAGGGTGGAGAACGGGACTTATAAGATAGTAAGCTGACACCACCAGGATGACTGGAGCATTAAGATGGGCAGCGAACTGACCAGGTTTTTTGTTTTGTTTTGTTTTGTTTTGTTTGTTCTTGTTTTGTTTTGTTTTTAAAAAAAATTGTATTCAAGTTTAGGCAAGAATTCATACAACCTCCATTTTTGTAGAACACACACTTCAATAGATATCACACGAGACAATCCAAATGTACAGATAAGTGTGTGTTCATCTATGATCAAAACACACACAAACACACATGCACACACAATCACACAGACAAGTGCTCGCATGCGCGCACGCACGCACGCACATATACACACAGACGTATATACAGATTGCTTTGTCTTGTTTTGTTTGTTTGTTTCTTTCTTTGTTTTATATTGCAACCTGGGACTGAACTCGAGACATCAGATTTTGAATCCGCAGTTGTGTCGGTAGAGCCAGCTAGCCTGCACTAATAAAAACCGACTTGAGAATAGTAAGATCTTCACTACATCACTTTCCTAACTTCCTTTTGATTACTGTCTTTAGTGGCACACACCGAATTAAGTAAACCTACGTTAACTTGTTGCAAAATCTTAATTAATGGAATTTGAGACATCACTACACTTCCGACGTAAAACGAAATACGCAGAATGAATGAACGAATGTTTGGTTGTTGCAGTAATATTTTTGGTTTGGAAAGACGAACAATGGGACTCTCTCTCTCTCTCTCTCTCTCTCTCCTCTCTCTCTCTCTCTCTCTCTCTCTCTCTCTCTCTCTCTCTCTCTCTCTCAATCTCTCTCTGTCAATTTCTCTCTCACTTTCTCTCTCTCCTCTCTCTCTCTCTCTCTCTCTTCTCTCTCTCTCTCTCTCTCTCTCGCCCTCCCCTCTCTTTCATGAATTGTACAAGAAAGCATTTTACTTTCTTGGCAAGCTGACTTTTTTTTCTTAGGGAAGCAAAGACATCCCTAACAAATACAAAACACTCTCGCACAAGTACAAAACAGCCACATGCAAACAACAACAACCAGGACATTAGAGGAGATAACTGGTGAGCTATGTGAAGTTTACACGAGTTGTCTTGTTATCTTGATTTACGGGGACAAAGCTCTGGGCCACTTGACATTTTCTGTGGAATCGAATTGCGCTTTTCGGCCTTCACGTATAGAAATAGAAATAAAATAAAACGGAGCAGGGCGTTTCAAATGACCTTGTGTCTGTGTCGCTTGCCTCTTTTGGCCCTAAAGTGGGTCCAGCAAGTGTATTCACCGTTTGTGGTGGATTTTCCTCATGAAGAAGTATAGGTCCGAGATTTCTTTCGCTGATCATTGCGAATTACAGGTTTCAGTGGGCATGTACAAGAAAGCATTTTACTTTCTTGGCAAGCTGACTTTTTTTTTCTTAGGGAAGCAACGAATGTTTGGTTGTTGCAGTAACAGGGAATCGCTGGGTCATTTCGTGTATATAAAATAAATGGGTTTTTTTCTGAGTCTTCCTCTCTTAATATGGGCAGTTTATATAACTGTAATGATTGTGCCTTCGTGTGTGTGACTGGTGTACTGGGGTAACCATAACAATTTCAGCCAAGTACAGATGGTATTTGAAAAAAAAAACAACGTCAAACTCTCCCATACACCAAATACCGCCAAATACCAAGCATCGCCAAATACCAAGCACCGCCAAATACCAAAACACCCATATGCAGACAGCCCCCCATACAAATACCAGACACCCCACTCTAGTACCAGACATTTCACACTCACACACTTACACACACATACACACAAACAACACACATACGCAACACTCGCGCATGCACACAAAGACCAGACACCCATATATAAACGCGGGACATCCCATTTATAAATATCAGACACCCAAATGTAGATACCAAACACGCCATACAAACATTAAAGACCCCATACAAATACCAAAGCCTTTACGTATATCAAACCTTATAGAAATACCAAACATCCCCAAACACCCCCTATCCAAATACCACATACCCCATACAAATACCAAACATCCTAATCAATTTACCAAACACCCCAGTGCAAATACAAAAACCTCATACAAATACCAAACATCCCAACTCAAATACCAAACACCCAATACAAACGCCAAACAACCCATACAAACACTAAATACTCTCCCTATGCAAATACCGAACACACCCTACAAACACACAAAAAACATACAAACACTAGACAACCCATACAGACGATACACACCCTAACATGGAAACGTTAAACAGCTTCATACAAGCACCAAACACCTCATACAAACATTAATTAAGCCCGTACCTAGACAAACATCATACACCGTCGTATAAGTAGAGCACCTGGTCACAACAGGAAAGCTGGAGGGAAAGAGAGCACCAGATAGACCCAGAGAGAAAATATTGGACGGACTTACAGGGTGGCTGAGGACAGAGAGGGTGGGAGATGTACTTGCAGCGACAAGGGATAGATTCGTATGGAGGGCCATGATTGCGGCAGGGCGCTTGATGACGATGACAGATACTAAATGCCATAAGAATAGGGTACACTCGTATTAACCAAATATCGAAAGATCCCCTGTATCTCAACTGTTGAAATATCTTTTTCAGACTTGAAGGAGCAGTAACTATAATAATCATTTGATGCACTTTCTAACGTTGTGTTTGTATTGTGTGTGTGTTTGCAGATTACGGATGGACGACCTACGATCCTCGGACACTGGCTACTACACGTGTAAAGCTAAAAACAAGTACGGGGAGGAAGCCACCACGGGCATTCTAACAGTGAAAAATGGTGAGTAGTCTGATGCCTTATTCAGTCACCTTAGATAACAGAGGACTCCCTGCCCCCCCCCCCCCCCCCCACCGCCACCATTTTGGTGAACTGTATCGTTTGTCAGATATCCTGTTAGGAGGTCGGGGGTTATACGATTGTATTTGTTAATTTGTCTGTCCGTGATCGGCTGCTTCATTGTATAGTTGTCCGACGTTTTTTATTTCTTTTTTTTTTCCTTGGGGGTGTTTGTAGGTTGGTTGATTGGCTGATTGGTTTGTGTGTTCTTCTGGCAAGATCTTTTGAACACACTCGTTTTATGTCTTGAATTTTGATGGATGGGTTCTTTATTTTTCAGGGACAAACCCTGAAAACTCTCAGACATTCAGACAAAAAAGAGGAGAGAAAGCAAGGAAGAGTATTCGACTCTCTAATCCTTCCGGTGTTCTCTTCTAATGTTCTTTGTACACTAAAAACAATAGTGGTACGAGATACGTCACCTAGCAACAAAACCATTTTTCCCTTTATAGTTTCTGTTCAGAAGGTATCTACTATTGACGTCCTGATCCCGTTAAGAGTTAGCTTTGCTTTGCTTCTCAGAATCTGATTAGATTGGATTATTTTTTCCTAGGCACAACGGATTTTTTTCGTATGAAATTCGACTTCCTCTCGGGTAATATCCATCACCATAGTATAGTACCAACTGGGTATTTTCTGTTTGTTTACTATCGTTGTTGTTATCTTTTTATGCATGTCTTTGTGTTTATATATGAAAGTGAATTTTTCTGGATGTTTTTGTCAGGGACAAGTCTTTTGTTGTTATGGGATCTTTAACCTGCGATAACCACGTGCTGCAAACGTGGCCTTATTTTATTGTCTCGACCAGAAGACTAGCGCACACAAACCACCACTCAAAACCACTAAAACCATGTCATCACATATCGTTTTACGTTGATAATTACTGTCAGGCTTGGGTGGAGCGCATAAAGAATTGCCCGAGTGTGATGAATCTGTCTTGAACAGTCCCCAGTCTCCTGTTGAAGAAATACATCAACAAAAGATGACGTATGTTTAAATATTCTTCTGAACATTACGACACATTTACACTTAACACTATTTCTTTAAAGGAAGTCGTTCTTAGTGTCCCAGTCAAGTTTTAGTAGATTTTGTTACTAATGAATATAACATCTAAAACTTCAGCTTATGCAACAATGAGAAAATACGAAGTAACGGAGAAAGACAATAAAGTGATTAATGAAAATGAATAGTTGGAAATAAAGGAGAATAGGACCGGATCAGACGTAAAAGCTTTTGAAAGCTTTTGTCCTTCACGCACATAAACCTTTTGTTAAAGACATGGTAATGTTACATGTGTTCTGAACTTTGAATCTTTTGATACAAAATCATTTTCCTTTGCTAAAAATGTTTGTCCTTGTACCTTGTTGAAAATGAATTAAAATAAATTTGAAATAACAAAAGATCTCCGATCTTCTGATCTCTGTACAATGACGCTGTACTGACCATTTATGCCTTGTCTGTGTTGCAGAGGATCCTCCCCCAGACATCAAAGACAAACCCAACAAGAACAAGGACAACGATGAAGACAATGACCTCATCACACTGCTTCAGGGTCAGGACGGTGATGGTCTTGGAGGGTGAGAATATTATTGTTTGTTCTGATGTGTGTGCGTGCGTGTGTGTTTGTGTGTGTGTGTGTATGTGTGTGTATGCACATGTGTGCATATGTGTGTTTGTGTCTGTATGTCTATCTGTCTGCCTGTCCTCTCTGTCTGTCTGTCTGTCTGCCAGTCTGTTTGTCTGATTGTCCTGTCTTTCTGTCTCTCGCTGTCCGATTTGTATATTCTCTCTCTCTCTCTCTCTCTCTCTTCTCTCTCTCTCTCTCTTGCTCGCTTGATCGCGCTCTCTCTCACTCTCACGCACACGCCTCAAAATTATATGAAACAATCTCCTTTATAGAAATACAAAGTGGGGGACAGATGTACAGAAACAAAGAGAGGGTGAGTGAGAAGAAATTGAAAATAAGGAAGAAATGATACAAGGCAGTATTAAACAAGATGACAGAGTAGCTCTGGTAAGAATTAATACAAGGCAGTATTGAACTAGACAACAAAGTAGCTCTGGTAAGAAATAATACAAGGCAGTATTGAACTAGACGACAAAGTAGCTCTGGTAAGAAATAATACAAAGCAGTATTGAACTAGATGACAAAGTAGCTCTGGTAAGAAATAATACAAGGCAGTATTGAACTAGACGACAAAGTAGCTCTGGTAAGAAATAATACAAGGCAGTATTGAACTAAATGACAAAGTAGCTCTGGTAAGAAATAATACAAGGCAGTATTGAAGTGGACGACAGGGTAGCTCTGGTAAGAAAATACAGCATATTAATGGCAAGTAGTTTGGGGCAGTAGAGTGGACGACAGAGTAGCTCTGGTAAGCAATAGTACAAGGCAGTATTGAACTGGACGATAGAGTAGCTCTGGTAAGAAATAATACAAGGCAGCATTAAACAGGACGACAGGGTAGCTCTGGTAAGAAATAGTACAAGGCAGCATTAAACAGGACGACAGGGTAGCTCTGGTAGAAATAGTACAATGCAGTATTGAAGTGGACGACAGGGTAGCTCTGGTAAGAAATAATACAAGGCAGTATTGAACTGGACGATAGAGTAGCTCTGGTAAGAAATAATGCAAGGCAGTATTGAACTGGACGATAGAGTAGCTCTGGTAAGAAATAATGCAAGGCAGTATTGAACTAGACGATAGGGTAGCTCAGGTAAGAAATAGTACAAGGCAGTATTGAACTGGACGATAGAGTAGCTCTGGTAAGAAATAGTACAAGGCAGTATTGAACTAGACGATAGGGTAGCTCTGGTAAGAAATAATACAAGGCAGCATTAAACAGGACGACAGGGTAGCTCTGGTAAGAAATAGTACAAGGCAGCATTAAACAGGACGAAAGGGTAGCTCTGGTAAGAAATAATACAAGGCAGTATTGAACAGGAGACAGGGTAGCTCTGGTGGCCTCAGCAGACCTCACAAGCTTGTGTCCAGACTGGGTGTCTATAGACTCTAGTGATAAGGAAATAAGCAAGGGAGACTAACCAGCAGGACCTGCTGTCTGTTGATGTGGCCCTCATTCTCTCTGACAGTCTTTCATTCTAGGGCCGGTGCCACCGCATCGACTGTAAACCACACTTCACTCTATCGGGTCTGTGTGGAGGTACTAGCGACTTTGTATGGCTTATCTGAAAGACAACACAAGAGGGATGGACAGGGAAACATACAGAGAGGGAGCCAGACGGAGAGAGAGAGAGAGAGAGAGAGAGAACAGAATTTATATCAAACGTGAAAATGCTGAACGGTGGACTGCATTTTGTCATCTGTATCCTGACGATGTGTGTACTTTATTTTATTTTCCTTTTTTATCCCAGTTGAAATACTATTTGTTTTGAAACGGTTTTAGCCCTGATATGACTCTACGCAGTCGGTTGGGCTTTAAACAAAATCACATTATTAATAATCGTTACTTTGATTATTCTGTGGATAGAATGAAGAAAACGGACAAATGGACAGAGAGGTGATAAACGTTGACCAAGTTATTTTCCAACAGTTTTAGTGTTACTGTTAACAGATTGATTACGTTACATTTATGCTGCTCGAGAGAGAGAGATAGGCAGACTGAAAGACTGACAGAAAGGTGCTGTTATGAAATAGCTTTTTTCTTATTTTCCAGATGTATTGGTGGTAGTTAGCAAAAGCCCAATTTGCACATTGGCTTTTTCTGTTGAGTGAGAGACAGACATACAGACCGGAGAGAGAGAGAGGGGGGGGGGATACAGACAGACAGGCAAAAGAGAGAGAGAGAGAGAGAGAGAGAGAGATTCAGTCAGGCTGAAGCATCATGCACAAGGGTATCAGTTTATTCATCAATGTGTCTAAAGCGTACTGTGAAAAGGTGATCATTCATTGAAAGTAAATGAATTGGCACTTTTGATGGCAACAATCACTCTCACAGACCGTCAGAGAGAAAGAGAGTGAGAAAAACAGGCGGAGGGATAGACAGACAGATAGACAGACAGTGTATATAGACAGACAAGAGAAGATGAATGCTGTGGTCATATGGTGTTGATCACAACACCATTTCACAGACAGCATTGTCTGCCTTACTTCCCGGTGTGATGTCATTTTCTGCCTCGTTTGAGATCGTCTGTTGGACATTGTCGAGCTTCCAGCCATCCTGAAAAACTGCAGCTCTCCCTGCTTTCCATCCATACACACTGCGGCTAGTCCTGCCAGCCATCCTTACCTACAACTGAGCTCCATGTGTTGTGTTTACTATTCTACGAGTATTTATGTATTTATTTATTTATTTACTTTATATATGTGTGTGTGTTCCTTTTTCTGAAGATAAGATACACAGATGCACATGTCATTTACATGTAACCAAGATTATTCCAGTGAAAGGCTGATACAATACCAGTATAACATATAGACTAGATAAGACAGACTAGGTAGATCTAGGGCCTTAGGACCTGGCCAGCTCATGGATTTATGTGCAGGCTTAAGGCATGTGCCATGATCACCACCATACGCATGGCACCTGTGACGTTAGTGCATATGAAATTCGTTCCGAGCGTGGAGATGCCGTCTTGAGAAACTGAAACTGAATTGTACGAGTGTTTAGTCCTCGTCGTAGTCCAGCTTGGTGTAAGGCTTATGGGATCATTACCGTGCTCTGACACTGGCTTGGCTGGCTGAAAGTGAAACGGAAACCAAACTGTTGACTTCTGACCGAAAGATGAGAAAAACAGAAAGGGCTTGCTCTAAGAGACTGCGTCTATCTGCCAAGACGAATTTCATCCAGCTTCAGGCTTATTTGAATTATTTGTTCCCTCAGGTCGCAGATACAGAAGTATCAGAATCAGAACTAACATGTTCGCTGACAGTTTCTTTTCTAAAGCAGTCATTGTCCTCTTTGACCTAAAACAATAAATGTGGGTTTCTTTGGCTGCGTATCTGCTATCTTGAAACAACAATGTTGATGAGTATTGTTTTTTCTTGTCATGTCTATGTTTTAATATTCTCAATGTCAGAGAGAGAGAAGTTGAATGTATATGTGGTTTCTCTCTCTCTCTCTCTCTCTCTCTCTCTCTCTCTCTCTCTCTCTCTCTCTCTCTCTCTCTCTCCCCTCTCTCTCTCTCTCTCTCTCTCTCTCTCTCTCTCTCTCTCTCTCTCTCTTCTGTGTGTCTGTGTTAAAGCATCTGTCTTCAGGGTTTTAACCAAGACATCAAGACGTGAATTTCACCAGTCGCCGTGGTGTAATGGTTAACGCAATGGGTTACCGACTGGAAGTTGTGGTTTCGAATCCTCATCAGTCCCTTCAAAAATAGATTATTGTGGGATTTTTCGGCTCTAACCGGCTCCTATCCAGAGTTGGGCGTGCTATTGGTTCATTTGAAGACTGGAACCACACAGTCGAGTCTCATCCACTTCACGGATGTGTCATTGAGGGTGTTGCTCAAATCTTCTGACCAGCACCGCAGGTGTCTTGTATCTCTCGGGCCTGGTTGACGCCAGGATATGTTATGATAGTAAGCGTAGAGTACAGCCCTGTCACGCAGTCTCAATCCTATAATGAATTCCATAGCATCATGATTATCATCCTCGTCGACATCATCATCATGGCATTGTATTAAAAAAAATTTGTTAAAAACCTGCCAGCTTCAGTGGCCATTAAGGTGGCGTAGAAAATGGGTTAAAAAAAAAAGGTCAGCACAAAGGTAATGTCCCTGTGTGCGATGATCCTAAAAAATATTATTAATAAAGACAAGAATTTCCCCATACCTGTATCAAAAAACACTTTTAAAAGGGAAGACGGAAAGACAGGAAAGAAAAGGCGGACCACCCAGACAGGGCAATAGCCTTTTACCGACTGCAGTGTGTTGTTTTAATGGGAGTGATAAAAGTGGCCGTGTAGGCAGACAATTACAGCAAGAACTTGGAGAGCCAGGTGTCGTGTTCCTCAAGAACTATCGCACACTATCAGCACAGTACAGACCTGATACTCCACACGCTGTCTTCGCCATCTATGTGTTAAGCGACCTCCGTGCGATTCTGCGCTATTGAGACGGAACCACTAAACTTAAAATAAGACAGTAACTTTTTTTTTAGTTCAGAGACAAAGAGAGACATTTCAAACTGTTTTGTCAAAAGCATTATTTTCTGTCTGGAGGTTTTTGTTAAATGTATGGGGAGGGAAAAGAAGAGAGAGAGAGAGAGAGAGAGAGAGGGGAGAGAGAAAAGAAATAAGAAAGAAAGTAAGAGAGGAACAAGATCACCAAACTGTAAAGATTCACAACAAATGACATTATCAACATCAACATCAGTTGAGCTGGACGACATAAGAAAAAAAGAATCCAAAACAAGTGTGACCATCCGCGTTCGGACAAACAAGAACCAGAAAAACACGAAAACTGAAGCAGAACGTATATTTAATACAACGAGACAAGACAAGCGGAAACTTTCGGCCAAATGGCCTTTGTCAAACGTAACCGTAAAACAACAAAGAAGAAATGTCAAACAACAAATACAAAAATTAGGAGAAAATGTCAAAAGTTCCCCGTTGTTTCGTCAAATAGGACGAAAATGATAGTGTTTTTTGTTCTGATTTACTTTAATGCTTTCAGTCGCTTTGCATCAGTTATTGAGACTGAGTTTGGAGAATTGAGTTCGAACCTTGAATTTTATTGGTTATTCGTCGAAATTCCTGAAAGTATCAGCCACTCTGATATGCCATAAACAAATCTTATGTCACAAAGGTATTTGGTATTTTGAAAAGTGTGGAACCATTATCTCTTTGTTTTTTGTTTTTCCTGTAGATCCAATTTCAGTGGATATTGAAACAAACGATAAACACACACACACACACACACACACACACACACACACACACACACACACACACACACACACACACACACACACACACACACACACACATACACAACACACACGCGCGCGCGCGCGAGCATTCCTTCCGTTTTAGAAACATCACAAACTTGTTCATATAGAATGAAGTAAGAAAGATATTTTCTTTAGTGTACATTAGATCAAAATAGGACTGTCAACCGAAATGATGAAATGGCTTTGAATAATTTTTTGTGTGAGCAAAAAAAAGTTATGACGTTTGCTGTAAAAGCAGACAAAACCAAACGTAGTCGGGATAGGGAGGCCAAAGTGTACAAGGAATTTTAAATAAGTGCATTTCTAACTTATTCGTTTGTACCAAGGAATTTTAAATAGTGCATTTCTAACTTATTCGTGTTGTACCAAGGAATTTTAAATAAGTGCATTTCTAACTTATTCGTGTTGTACCAAGGAATTTTAAATAAGTGCATTTCTAACTTATTCGTGTTGTACCAAGGAATTTTAAATAAGTGCATTTCTAACTTATTCGTATTGTACCAAGGAATTTTAAATAGTGCATTTCTAACTTATTCGTATTGTACCAAGGAATTTTAAATAAGTGCATTTCTAACTTATTCGTGTTGTACCAAGGAATTTTAAATAGTGCATTTCTAACTTATTCGTGTTGTACCAAGGAATTTTAAATAAGTGCATTTCTAACTTATTCGTGTTGTACCAAGGAATTTTAAATAAGTGCATTTCTAACTTATTCGTATTGTACCAAGGAATTTTAAATAAGTGCATTTCTAACTTATTCGTGTTGTACCAAGGAATTTTAAATAAGTGCATTTCTAACTTATTCGTATTGTACCAAGGAATTTTAAATAAGTGCATTTCTAACTTATTCGTGTTGTACCAAGGAATTTTAAATAAGTGCATTTCTAACTTATTCGTGTTGTACCAAGGAATTTTAAATAAGTGCATTTCTAACTTATTCGTGTTGTACCAAGGAATTTTAAATAAGTGCATTTCTAACTTATTCGTGTTTGTCCAAGGAATTTTAAATAAGTGCATTTCTAACTTATTCGTATTGTACCAAGGAATTTTAAATAGTGCATTTCTAACTTATTCGTATTGTACCAAGGATTTTAAATAAGTGCATTTCTAACTTATTCGTGTTGTACCAAGGAATTTTAAATAAGTGCATTTCTAACTTATTCGTGTTGTACCAAGGAATTTTAAATAAGTGCATTTCTAACTTATTCGTGTTGTACCAAGGAATTTTAAATAAGTGCATTTCTAACTTATTCGTATTGTACCAAGGAATTTTAAATAAGTGCATTTCTAACTTATTCGTATTGTACCAAGGAATTTTAAATAAGTGCATTTCTAACTTATTCGTATTGTACCAAGGAATTTTAAATAAGTGCATTTCTAACTTATTCGTGTTGTACCAAGGAATTTTAAATAAGTGCATTTCTAACTTATTCGTATTGTACCAAGGAATTTTAAATAAGTGCATTTCTAACTTATTCGTGTTGTACCAAGGAATTTTAAATAAGTGCATTTCTAACTTATTCGTGTTGTACCAAGGAATTTTAAATAAGTGCATTTCTAACTTATTCGTGTTGTACCAAGGAATTTTAAATAAGTGCATTTCTAACTTATTCGTATTGTACCAAGGAATTTTAAATAGTGCATTTCTAACTTATTCGTATTGTACCAAGGAATTTTAAATAAGTGCATTTCTAACTTATTCGTGTTGTACCAAGGAATTTTAAATAAGTGCATTTCTAACTTATTCGTGTTGTACCAAGGAATTTTAAATAAGTGCTTTCTAACTTATTCGTTGTACCAGGAATTTTAAATAAGTGCGTTTCTAACTTATTCGTATTGTACCAAGGAATTTTAAATAAGTGCATTTCTAACTTATTCGTTTGTACCAAGGAATTTTAAATAAGTGCATTTCTAACTTATTCGTATTGTACCAAGGAATTTTAAATAAGTGCATTTCTAACTTATTCGTGTTGTACCAAGGAATTTTAAATAAGTGCATTTCTAACTTATTCGTATTGTACCAAGGAATTTTAAATAAGTGCATTTCTAACTTATTCGTATTGTACCAAGGAATTTTAAATAAGTGCATTTCTAACTTATTCGTGTTGTACCAAGGAATTTTAAATAAGTGCATCTCTAACTTATTCGTATTGTACCAAGGAATTTTAAATAAGTGCATTTCTAACTTATTCGTGTTGTACCAAGGAATTTTAAATAAGTGCATTTCTAACTTATTCGTATTGTACCAAGGAATTTTAAATAAGTGCATTTCTAACTTATTCGTATTGTACCAAGGAATTTTAAATAAGTGCATTTCTAACTTATTCGTATTGTACCAAGGAATTTTAAATAAGTGCATTTCTAACTTAACCGTGTCCTTTTAATTTTCAGTGTGTATGCGTTTACAATTTTCCGAAGCAGTATGTTGAAACGTTAAGCTTTAGATTCCGTAGAGATTGTTGTGTATGCTGTTTTCAACGAAACATAGCGATAGGGCTGAGTATACCGATAGGGCGTTAACACACGTCCTTTAAACCATTTGTGACCTGTTCTCACGAATGGGGTCACAACTTAATTTTTGGGGGGTATAGAGATATTTATATCACCGGAAAGCAGAAAAAATGCTCTTTCCAATGATGTATAATTCAACTGTCTAACTGGAAAATTGAGCGAGTTACAGTAATTTAAAGGGAGTGGGTGATGGGACGGCCATTTGAGAAAAGCAGAGTTAAAGAAGGACAACAAAATTCTCTGCTTTTTCCTTAGCAACCAGTATTCTATCTTCATCAAACTTAGTGAAGTGATAGATAAAGTGGTTCTGCACTACATACTAGCTATTTCGCGAGCTGATTCTAACGGTATGCGATATACTGAGGCCCTGTACGGTTTCATGGCCTAAATTAAAGCTCAAACACACGCATTTTCACGGATAAAATCTGCACATTCTCGATGGGTTATCACTTTAAAATGTTATTTTAGCACTCTTTCAGCCCAAATTTCACTTTAATCTTTGCCATAATTGATAGATTAATGGTCAGACAATGTGTAGGAACAAAAATCTCAAATCACCCAGATCGACCCTCACCACCTTTTCAGTCCCGTATCTCAGTTCACACGTTGCGACTTGTGACCCCGTTCGCAAGAACCAGTCACATTTGGATTGATTGGAATCGTGATTTTTACTGTGAAGCCAGCTAACATTACAGGAAGAGGAAAGCTGTCGTAACAGATGTAGGTTGTTGGGAGTTCTCGTGTAACGAGCTGCCCCCCTGGCCCCGTCTGTCCTCACTGCCTCTGTAACAGGCTCTGGCTCTCCTTGTTTCACACCTTGCTCTCTCTCTCTCTCTCCCTGCCTTGCCTTACCTGCCTCCTTCACACGTCTGTTGGTTGCTGCTGCTGTTGGTGTCTGTGTCTGATACACGATGCTGCAATGCTATCAGTATTGCTTGCCTATGGTGAACCAATAGTTTTCAAAATAACGTGGGGGTTTTTTTGTTTTGTTTTTTGTTTGTTTTTTGTTTGTTTTTTGTTTTGTTTTTTGTTTTTGTTTGTTTTTTGATTAACGAAACAAATGCTTATTTCATCAAATTAAGCTCTCTATCTGTGTGTGTGTTGTGTGTGTGTGTCTGTATCTCTCTCTCTCTCTCTCTCTCTCTCTCTCTCTCTCTCTCTCTCTCTCTCACTCTCTCTGTCTTTCTTCCCCCCGTGGGGATGCCGGGAGCTCTTTCAGTATAAATAGTATCCTCACCTTCTGAAAAATCTGTTCCAGAAATTTCCTCTATTCTGTCACTCTCTTGGATTATGCCTTGTTTCTTTGCTTTCTATCATTTCTTCCTATTATTTTCTGCCTTGTTGGTCCATTCACCTGTATGTGTTCGATAAAGTTTTACGTACTGCCTCTTACGATTGATAATTGGATACATGTATTAAGGGTATTTTTGGCTCTAGAGAAATGAGTTATGCGGAAGCAATTTTAGATAATAAGGATCCGTTTTTATGTATGTTTTAGTGTCCTTCGTTATGTTTAAATTTGTATTCAGTTTGTTTTGTAAATCCCCTGTGCGATGAATTCAACGGACTTTGTGTGTGTGTGTGTGTGTGTGTGTGTGTGTTGTTGTTGTTGTTGTTGTTGTTGTTGTTGTTGTCTGTTTGTCAACACACTTTTTTTAACAGCCAAACGCTGATCTGCGCTCCAGGCAAGAACATGTTTGTGTTTCAAAAATAAGCGAGCATGTTTTAGAAACTGTTTTGAACACAAGGAAAACTATTCGAATGCTTCCTAATGATGTCCTCTGTCTTGATGATATTTTGAGGGTGATTCCGAATAAGTTAGATTTCTATAATGTGTGTTGACTGTCTTGTTTTTGACGACTATTAAGCATTGAAAATGGTGAAATGAGTAAACGATACTCATTATATCGCCAAGCAAGTAACACGAATCCTTAAGGTATTGAAAGTGATTGTCTCAGTGCTTACTCCGAGTGTTGCATTTTTGAGACACGTAAGTAGTCAAATCCCCACTTGATCGATTTGCACAGTGGAAACAAAGATGGCTTCTCTCTTTATACATGATCCAATCTGATGTTGTGAGTAGATGTCGCGCCAGCAGGCAGCAAAAGTGTGTGTGGTGTTTTACAGTGATTTTATCGTTGTTCTATTTGATTTTATGCATTGAATTTTGTATCAGTTTGTTGCTTTTAAATCCCGACACACGGTGATGTAAATATTTTTTTAAAATTTTGAATATTTTACCAGATAATCTGATTTCAAAGTTTTTACACCTCTTTTCATCATTTTAATTCAGCTGCTCAAGTCGGACATTTTATCTGTGAACTGTGTTTACATTTTAGCCTACTGTGTTCGCCCAACGCTACAGCTTTCCCAAACCTTTGTGTTCTCTGTAAGTATCTTGTTCTCCTGACCGGCTCGCAATTATGGACCCTTCTTTTATAAAACAAATTGGACTGACACTTTTTAAACACAGCAAGTGCTACCTCGGTGGAGGCGTCTACCAGCGCATACGAACACTGGGGCTGTGTCCTAAGCCCCGCACTGCGCGATCCTGTCGTGGTGGACGTCTCCACCGACTTTGGCACAATCTGCCTCCTGCTGTACCAGTCCGACACCACTCTTCTGCTTCTTCGTCTCCTCCACTGCCCCTGCACTCGACCTTGCTGCTGCAAACTTCGTCTCCTCCTCTGCCGTCTTCGCCTTCGTCTTCTGTCCCGCCGGTGCCGCCTTCACCTTCTGTCCCGCCGGTGCCGCTTTCGTCTTCTGTCCCGCCGGCGCTGCCCTCGTCTTCTGTCCCGCTGGTGCTGCCTTTGTCTTCTGTCCCGCTGGTGCCTCCTTCGTCTTCTGTCCCGTCGTTGCTGCCTTCGTCTTCTGCCCCGCTGGTGTCTCCTTCGTCTTCTGTCCCGTCGGTGCTGCCTTCGTCTCCACCTCGGCCGCCGCATTGTGATAAACTGAAAATATGCCTTTTTAACGCTCAGTCAACATGCACTGATGGCAAAGCTGATGTCATTGCTGACTTTATCGCAGATGAACATGTTGACATTGCTTTTATCACCGAAACATGGCTTAACCCCCTTGGTCATGAACCTATACATGTGAGTCTCACTCCGAGTGGTTACAGGCTTGCTTCTTTCCATCGCTCATCCCGAGGTGGTGGTATCGCCATCCTCTACAACGACTCACTCCATTCCCGCCTGTCTTTCTCGCAGTCTCTGCCTTTCTCCCATCCTTCTTTCGAGCACGTTGAAGTATCCTTCCAATCCACCCTCACCCCATCACCTTCTCCTGTGTCTATCGACCTCCACCTAGCTCTGCCAACAAGCTCACCACATCCATGTTTCTCTTGACTTTGATCAACTTCTCGATTACTACTGTCTCTTACCTGGAAATCTCATCATTCTAGGTGACATCAATGTCCACTATGACAACACTCACCGTTATGACACAAGACATATCATCAACTCTCTGTCCAATCACAATATGACTCAACACATTTCTGAACCAACCCATCAAAAAGGTCACATTCTTGACTGGATCATTTCTCGTGATCACCACAATTCCGCTACTGACAACTGCTTAGTTCTTTCTACCCGTCTAACTTCAGCCCTTCCATCTGACCACTCTGCAATTCTCTGTTCTCTCGACATTTCTCCTCCTTCCCGTACCATGCGCACAGTGACTCGACGCAATCTCAAATCTATCGACCTCTCCACATTTTCATCTGATGCCTCCCGTCTCCTTTCTGAAAAGTCACATAACCTTGCCGATGAATTCTATACTACTCTCCACCATCTTCTGGACACTCATGCTCCAGCCACAACCCGTCCTTTACCTGACCGCCCCCCTACCCCCTGGCTCACTCATGAGATCGCCTGTGCAAAACGTGCCCGCCGCAGAGCAGAGCGCCGCTGGCGCAAATCCAAACTCACTGTACACAGGCAACTTTTCCAAGCCTCTAAAACAAAAGTATCCACCCTCATTGCATCAGCAAAAACAAGCTATTTCCAAACCAAAATCCTGAATGCCTCTTCTTCAAAAGAACTCTTTACAACCATGAATCATCTCCTTGGCACACGAAAAGATTTACCTCTCCCAACAAAACATACAAATGAAGAACTCCCATCTGTATTCTCCAACTATTTCACCACCAAAATACAAACTCTTCGTGACAGGCTTGACAGGACACCCTGTCAACCATGCCCACCTGACCCTTCCTTCTCTGGCACACCTCTTACTACTTTTAACCCAGTCTCACAAGAAGAAATTCTCAACACAATCAGATCCATGTCCTTCAAAACCTGCGAACTGGATCCTCTTCCAGGTTCTCTCTACACCGACTGTCTCCCTACTCTCCTCCCATTCATCACTGACATCATCAACACTTCTCTTCAAACTGGAACTGTCCCTGATTCTTTCAAGTCTGCTATTGTTCACCCTCTTCTCAAGAAACACAATTTAGATCCAAATGAACTGAAAAATTACCGGCCTATCTCTAATCTCTCTTTCTTGTCAAAACTCCTTGAAAAAGTCGTCCTCAACCAGCTGAACTCTCACCTGTCTGCCAACAATCTCCTCAATCCTTTCCAGTCAGCCTACCGCCAGTGCCATAGCACTGAAACTGCCCTACTACACATTCTCAACAATCTCCTCCTTGCAACTGATACTGGCAAAGTCTCTCTCCTCACACTCCTTGATCTGTCTGCAGCCTTTGATACCATTGATCATGGTATTCTCCTTTCTAGACTTCATCATACTTTTGGCATCTCTGACATTGCTCTGTCTTGGTTCACTTCATACCTATCCAACAGAAAACAAACCGTTCTCATCAATGGCACTTACTCTCAACCTGCATACCTGACCTGTGGTGTTCCACAAGGATCTGTCCTTGGCCCTGTTCTGTTCACTCTTTACACCTCCCCCCTGTCCACCATCATCAACTCCCATTCTATAAAACACCACTTCTATGCTGATGACACCCAACTTCAAGACAGTGACTCGCCTGATAATATACAACGCCTGTTGACTCGCACCACTGAGTGTTACTCGGACATTAAGAACTGGATGACACACAATAGACTTCAGCTTAATGACGACAAAACAGAAGCTATCCTCATTGGCACCCGTCAGAAACTTTCTCAGCTGCCTCCTTTTTCTCTCCCATTATGTAACACATCAGTCCCAATTTCTGATTCAGCTAAAAACCTTGGTGTCTGCATTGACTCTACCCTCTCCATGAACAACTTTGTTTCTCAAACTGCCAGATCCTGCTACTATCATCTCCATCGTATAAGGCTGATCAGGAAGTATCTCTCTGTCGAAACAACTGCAAAACTCGTTCTCTCCTTCATAATGTCTCGCATTGACTATTGCAATTCACTCCTGTCTGGTCTTCCTGCCTCCACCATTCACATCCTACAGCGCATTCAAAACAATGCTGTACGCCTTGTACTCAAAAAGAAAAAAGCTGACCACATATCTCCTCTCCTGGCACAACTTCACTGGCTCCCTGTATCAAAGCGCATACAGTACAAACTAGACACCATGTGCTACAAAAGCCTCAATAACGCAGCCCCGATTACCTGTCAAGCCTACTTGAGATCTATCTTCCCTCACGTACCCTCCGCTCTGCCTCCGATCCTCTGACTTTTCGCTTTCCACGCACTAAGCTCAATACCTATGGTCCACGAGCCTTCTCTGTTTCTGGTCCACTCTCCTGGAACAAACTTCCTCTCTCAGTCCGTCAGCAACCTACTTTTGTCTCCTTCAAGTCCGCTCTCAAAACTCACCTTTTCTCCTCCGCATAAAATCCTAACCTCACTCAACCCCCCCCCCCCCCCCCCCTCTGCAGCCTGTCTCCGCTCGGAGGGAATCACATGGTTATAATATATAATTGTATATGCTATGCTCTCTATAATTTTCCATTGCTTTTATTCTTGCTTTTATTGCTTTTATTCTTTCTCCCCATTTATAGCCATGCGTGTGTGTGTGTGTGTGTGTGTGTGCGTGCGTGTGTGTGCGTGCGTGCGTGCTTACGTGTGTGTCTGCTTCAGCGCTTAGATTTGATTTTATCAAGATTTTGCGCTATATAAATATTGTAATTATTATTATTATTATTATGTTGTGGCTTACCAGCGCCAGAAGGGAAGCAGGGTTTTGAATCTGACACCGCTGGAATGAATTATTTCGATGAAGTATTAGATTCAGAATTACGAGAAGATCGGTTCTTCCGTGTAATCAAATTTTTTTCCCCTATGTCATTAAACTACCATTGGTGTGCATGCTAGTATCAAAAATGCAAACCTGATTACACTTATCCCTAACCTGATTATACTTATCCCAAAATCTTTTTTAAAAAAATGTTCTTATGAAATTTTCCCATCTTAACACAAGAACCTTGCCATAACTGCCGCTGCTGTTTCTCTTCGCTTTGTTCTTGAGTCCGATTACACAGAAAGGCAATGTTTCTTTTCTTTCCATCTCCTTGTTCCATCTGCACTTGTTCTGTGTTATGTAGTGCATTTCGCCACTGTGCATGACGACAGAAAGATGTCAATACAGCACGCTGATGTATGATACTGTGAGGCACATTGTTTAGGAATACAATGAGCTCATTGCTGAGGAATAAAATTCAGTATAATCGTGCAGAGCGCTGCATTACACCGCGATACAGTGTAGAACACTACAATACAGTACACTAAAATATAATCCAGTGCAATACCATGCAATATGGTATTGTGCAAGTTAGTGTTTTGCTGTGCAATGCAATAGAGTACTATGCAAGTCCATGCTGTACAGTGTAATGCAATACAGTTCTTATGAATGCGATATGTCACTATGTAATAGGGTATAGCACAATACAGTGCTGTACGGTACTAGGCAATTCAGTGCAATGCTGCGGAGTGTTTTGAGTTGGTATACAACTCAGTGCAGTATAATACAATGCAACTTAGTGCAATTTCGTGCAATGCAATACAGTACAATATGTATTACACTGGAATGCATTAGAATAGAACGCACTGGAATGGAATGTAATATAACGGAATCTGTTGCAATAGAAAGCAAAACTGTATAATACTGTATAATACCAATGTAGTACTACACAGTACAATGCATTGCAATGCAATACAGTACAATACAACGCAGTGCAACGCAGTTTAACAGAAAGAAGTACAACAACAAAACGATGCAATACAGTACAGCAGTAATCATCGTTATACCGAGGTACCTTTCAGCAGGACATTCCTCAGCTAATTTCACCTCAGAGTGCTTCACGATAAAAGAGTTGCTGTTGTCTCTTTAGTTTAAGATGAAAGATGCTCTTGTGCCTAATCCGAGTAGTCGTTTACTTCAAGGAGAGAAAAAAAGTGAAAGAGAGAACAAAACAAGAACAAGAACTAGGGTGCGAAGTAGGCAATGTATGTGCTTTTTTTTTACATCCAATCTTCGTCCATAGAGGATCTATTCTACTCATTAATTATACAATAATCAACATCAATATTTCAACAATGCAAACATAAGATGCAGTAATGGTAAAGTTCAAAGAAACAGAGTTTTTAAAAAGTCTTTATAGTAACGTATCTAGTTATGATAGAATATGTTAGCGATTGATTTCATTGCTACATAGTAGAAAAACTAAGTAATTCATGGGATGTCATCTGCACCTTTTCTCAATTATTGTAAAATAAGATTAGTCTCTCATGTTTTCTGGTAGTGTGTTTTCGGGGGGTAGCTTCTCAGTACATGAGGCGGCATTTAAGGAAGTCCATTCTTGGTATGTGAATATGTGTATGATTCATAGAGAAGGTACTGGTTATGCTACCTTGAGCTTTTTGTGTGTGTGTGTGCATTGATATTCTTTTGTTGTGCTGAAGCCTCAAGTTTCAAAGGCAAAATCTTTAGAAGAGAGAGAGAAACAGAGACAGATAGACAATCAGCGACAAGAGAGACACCGAGAGAGAGCTTTTTTGTGTCTTTATCTTTCATTCCCTCAACCCATAGGATGGTGGAGTGAGCAGGTTAACCCTTTGACTCTCGCACCCTATCCACCAATTGCAAAAATTTAACTCTTTGACTCCCTCACCCTAGTGCTTGTAATGGCAAAATATGCAGAAAACTGTGTAAAAGTTTCAGTACTGGTAAAAATACTTTTTGAAATGTGACAAATAGGACGTTGGAGTCAAAGGAATAATTTTTTGCTTTGCTAGCATGGTCGACAATGTAGGATGCTGGTGGACAGGGTTTGGAAGTCAAAGGGTTAAGATAGAACGCCAGTAAAGAACGAAGGAATGCTTAGAACATGTTCGCCAATCATGGTGATGATGACACAAACCATTACGTCAGTATGCGCGTGTGTGTTCATAAGCAGAACGTAAAGTAAATAAGGAGTAGTTTATTGCCATTTTTAAAAGACATTTATAACAAAAATGTAGTGTAGTTAGCTATGTTTTAACATGAATTAAAATTGACAGAAGTACTTGCAATTATTCTAACAGTAATAAATATGAATTATACGCAACATTGTGCTTGTAATGGCAAAATATGCAGAAAACTGTAAAAGTTTCAGAACTGGTAAAAATACTTTTTGAAATGTGACAAATAATGTTTTCATATGTTGATTTTTATATAAATGAAATTATTTTCAGGACGAAAAGGATATAGCGAGGATAATTGCTTCTGGTTTTAGCACTTAACAAACTGATTAGCAACTGGTACATTTTAGCATATATGAATCTCTCTCTCTCTCTCTCTCTCTCTCTCTCTCTCTCTCTCTCTCTCTCTCTCTCTCTCTGTCTACAAACTGATTAGTAACTAGTAACTTTTAGCATATATAAATCTCTCTCTCTCTCTCTCTGTCTCTCTCTCTCTCTCTCTCTCTGTCTGTCTGTCTCTCTGTCTCTGTCTCTGTCTCTCTCTTTCCTATTTTCTTCAGTTTCTGTCTCTCTGTCTCTTTCTCTCTCTCTTTCCTATTTTCTCAGTTTCTGTCTCTCTGTCTCTGTCTCTCCGTGTCCTTGTCTCTCCCCCCCCCCCATTTCCCCCCTCCCCGGTGCGAACGTTAACCCTTTGACTCCCGCACTCTGTCGATCATCTGCAAAAACTTAATCCTTTGACTCAGGAAGCTGGTGGATAGGGTGAGGGAGTCATAGGGTTAAGTTTTTGCTTTGCTAGCATAGTTGACAATGCAGGATGCTGATGGACAGGGGGCGGGAGGCAAATTGTCAAGCAGAAAACGTTTTGACAACCTCTTTGTCATACATGATGGTGCAGAGCACTGTTTTTGTGTAAAGTAATATTTGGTCCCAAGAAACACTCCACCAGCAGTGTAACTCATCCCTACCCCTCAAATCTTTACACCAGATAATAGGGTACGCACTGCACTGCACTCTCGGGTGCATCTCCTTTCTACCCGCAGATGGTTAATAGCGACAAGATGCGTCCAGAGGGGGCAGGGGGCAAGATGTCAGACTCCAATCTGTTGTGGATTTAAACCCCAGACGCCCACCCCCCTCACTCATAAAGCAAGCG
>CM060313.1:94086477-94098977 GCA_030674185.1 Monoplex corrugatus | reverse complement strand
ATTTGCCTGTTGTTGTTTATCTCTCTGTAACGAGGCGAACGGCCCGCACTGCTTTATTTTTATCTTAGGTAAGATAAAAACTACTATTGACTTTGTTGTATTCAAGTGGAGAAGACAGACTCCATGCTGATTTCTATTCTCTGTTTTTCAGAGGCATTTTTTGTCAGAAGATAATATGCACGTATAATTGTACATAAAATGTCCAACGACTTTGATTGGGAATATTTTCAATGCATCTTGGCCGTTTGTTTATTGTTTTATTGTTTCTTTTCTTATTCTTGATTTCAAAGGGTGTTTCTGTGAGCGATTTTGCTGTCAAGTTATGTTTAACTGATCACGCCTTTTTTTTTTTTTTTTTTCAAAATGTAAGTACGCATGAAATCCAAAACAAGTGCGACCACCCGCAGTCAAGCAGACAGGAACCAGAAAAAGACGAAAATAGAACCAGAACACGTATATAATACAACCAGACAAGACAGGCGCAAACGAACAAACAACAAATAAAAAAAATTAGGAGAAAAAAATTAAAACTTTCCTGCTACTTCGTCCACTGGGAGAAAAGGTCTAAAATGAAATTTTGCCATGTTCTTAACATGTGCTCATTTTTGTAGTACACAGATGGTCTGTTATGAAGCACAAGGATACAAGGAAAATATCAGTAAAATGACATAAGTAGTGACTACTTTTTACAGTGTCTGTTACACAGTGACTTTAGTGGTGAATACAGACATTTCAATGTCTGTAACACATTTCAATGTCTGTAACACAGCTTCAAGCGGTGTCTCCTAAAGTAAATGGAGAGGGGTTTACGTCATCTAATGACAAAAACCATACGGCCACAAATGCCATATCCACCATGGGACTATCCTTCACTATTATCAGACAACGTGATTGGTCGTTTTGGTGGTCACGTGACAGAGACAAGACGGTTGCGTCCCGTCGGCCCGCGATAACGCAAGCTAAGTAAAGCAATGTAGGATTGACGCCACCCTCCACGTCACCTCCCATAACTCACGGCAGGACTTTGCGTACTCTGAAATAACTCACAAGCCAGCTTCCATGCTGCGCTCTCAACCTCATACCGGGCAACTACGATCAGATTTCCGACACTTGGAACAGTTTATGACGAATCGCTTCCTTGGCGACGATGGCGGATAAGGCCAGACGAAACCAAGACTATTGACGATAACCAGAGATCCGGGGACTAAAACCACGCCATTCTCCCATCTTTTATGGAGTCCAGGACCTCCTAGCAACCCTTTCCTTTTTCTTCCCCTCCCTTCCAAGACTTTGTCAGAGCCCCACCCCCACCCCCGTCCCCGGAAGCGGTTCATTTGTCAGCGAGGTCTGTGACGCCTGGCGCCGGTCCTGACAACGGCTTAGCGGAATTCTGCCGGGCGGCAGCATGGCAGCATGGCGCAGTCTTTTACGACGTGATGGAACAATCTAATTACCGGATGGTAACCAAACAAATCACTCTCCCCTTTTGCTCCTTGACGGGGATACCAGAACCGCGCTGATTGTGTTGGGTGGCTGCCTGCTGGGGGGACTGTGTTCAGAGCTGGTTTGCCTTTCCGTGTTGTCTGTCTACCCCTGTCTACTGACGCTTAGTGACGAGAGGCTTGACCCTTGCCGGTGACACTGTGTTCAGTGGTTGCCAGCCTGTGGCGATCTGTTCCATGCTTGCTGGTTCATTGGTTATCAGCTTGTAGTGATTTGTTCAGTGCTTGCTGGTTCGTTGGTTATCAGCTTGTGGTGATCTGTTCAGTGCTTGCTTGCTGATTCCTTGGTTATCAGCTTGTAGTGATCTGTTCCATGCTTGCTGGTTCATCGGTTATCAGCTTGTGGTGATCTGTTCTGTGCTTGCTGGTTCATTGGTTATCAGCTTGTGGTGATCTGTTCTGTGCTTGCTGGTTCATTGGTTATCAGCTTGTGGTGATCTGTTCTGTGCTTCCTGGTTCATTAGTTATCAGCTTGTTGTGATCTGTTCATTAGTTGTTGGTTCATTGGTTATCAGCTTGTGGTGATCTGTTCTGTGCATGCTGGTTCATTGGTTATCAGCTTGTTGTGATCTGTTCATTAGTTGTTGGTTCATTGGTTATCAGTTTGTGGTGATCTGTTCTGTGCTTGCTGGTTCATTGGTTATCAGCTTGTTGTGATCTGCTCCATGCTTGCTGGTTCATTGGTTATCAGCTTGTAGTGATCTGTTCATTAGTTGTTGGTTCATTGGTTATCAGTTTGTAGTGATCTCTTCAGTGGTTGCTGGTTCGTTGGTTATCAGCTTGTAGTCATCTGTTCAGTGGTTGCTGGTTCATTGGTTATCAGATTGTAGTCATCTGTTCAGTGGTTGCTGGTTCATTGGTTATCAGATTGTAGTCATCTGTTCAGTGGTTGCTGGTTCATTGGTTATCAGATTGTAGTCATCTGTTCAGTGGTTGCTGGTTCATTGGTTATCAGATTGTAGTTATCTGTTCAGTGGTTGCTGGTTCATTGTTTATCAGCTTGTAGTCATCTGTTCAGTGGTTGCTGGTTCATTGGTTATCAGATTGTAGTCATCTGTTCAGTGGTTGCTGGTTCATTGGTTATCAGCTTGTAGTCATCTGTTCAGTGGTTGCTGGTTCATTGGTTATCAGATTGTAGTTATCTGTTCAGTGGTTGCTGGTTCATTGGTTATCAGATTGTAGTCATCTGTTCAGTGGTTGCTGGTTCATTGGTTATCAGCTTGTAGTCATCTGTTCAGTGGTTGCTGGTTCATTGGTTATCAGCTTGTAGTTATCTGTTCAGTGGTTGCTGGTTCATTGGTTATCAGATTGTAGTTATCTGTTCCATTTTTGCTGGTTCATTGGTTATCAGCTTGTAGTCATCTGTTCAGTGGTTGCTGGTTCATTGGTTATCAGATTGTAGTCATATGTTCAGTGGTTGCTGGTTCATTGTTTATCAGCTTGTAGTTATCTGTTCAGTGGTTGCTGGTTCATTGGTTATCAGATTGTAGTCATCTGTTCAGTGGTTGCTGGTTCATTGTTATCAGATTGTAGTCATCTGTTCAGTGGTTGCCGGTTCATTGGTTATCAGCTTGTAGTTATCTGTTCAGTGGTTGCTGGTTCATTGGTTATCAGATTGTAGTTATCTGTTCCATTTTTGCTGGTTCATTGGTTATCAGCTTGTAGTCATCTGTTCAGTGGTTGCTGGTTCATTGGTTATCAGATTGTAGTCATCTGTTCAGTGGTTGCTGGTTCATTGGTTATCAGCTTGTAGTCATCTGTTCAGTGGTTGCTGGTTCATTGGTTATCAGATTGTAGTCATCTGTTCAGTGGTTGCTGGTTCATTGTTTATCAGCTTGTAGTTATCTGTTCAGTGGTTGCTGGTTCATTGGTTATCAGCTTGTAGTCATCTGTTCAGTGGTTGCTGGTTCATTGGTTATCAGCTTGTAGTTATCTGTTCAGTGGTTGCTGGTTCATTGGTTATCAGATTGTAGTTATCTGTTCCATTTTTGCTGGTTCATTGGTTATCAGATTGTAGTGATCTGTTCAGTGGTTGCTGGTTCATTGGTTATCAGCTTGTAGTGGTCTGTTCAGTGGTTGCTGGTTCATTGGTTATCAGTTTGTAGTGATCTGTTCAGTGGTTGCTGGTTCAGTGGTTATCAGCTTGTAGTGATCTGTTCCATGCTCGCTGGTTCATTGGTTATCAGCTTGTAGTCTTCTGTTCAGTGGTTCGTTGGTTATCAGCTTGTAGTGATCTGTTCAGTGGTTGCTGGTTCATTGGTTATCAGCTTGTAGTCTTCTGTTCAGTGGTTCGTTGGTTATCAGCTTGTAGTGATCTGTTCAGTGGTTGCTGGTTCATTGGTTATCAGCTTGTAGTCTTCTGTTCAGTGGTTCGTTGGTTATCAGCTTGTAGTGATCTGTTCAGTGGTTGCTGGTTCATTGGTTATCAGCTTGTAGTGATCTGTTCAGTGGTTCGTTGGTTATCAGCTTGTAGTGATCTGTTCAGTGGTTGCTGGTTCATTGCTCTTCGGTTTGTGGCGATCTGATCAATGGTTGCCAACTTGTGGCAGTCTGTTCAGTTGTTGCTGGTTCATCGGTTATCTGCTTGTGGTGATCTGTTCATGGGTTGCTGCTTGGTGATCTGTTCATTGATTGCTGCTTGGTGATCTGTTCATTGGTTGCTGCTTGTGGTGGTCTGTTCATGGGTTGCTGCTTGGTGATCTGTTCATGGGTTGCTGCTTGGTGATCTGTTCATGGGTTGCTGCTTGGTGATCTGTTCATTGGTTGCTGCTTGGTGATCTGTTCATGGGTTGCTGCTTGTGGTGATCTGTTCATGGATTGCTGCTTGGCGATCTGTTCATTGGTTGCTGCTTGGTGATCTGTTCATTGGTTGCTGCTTGTGGTGATCTTTTCATTGGTTGCTGCTTGGTGATCTGTTCATGGGTTGCTGCTTGTGGTGATCTGTTCATTGGTTGCTGCTTGGTGATCTGTTCATTGGTTGCTGCTTGTGGTGATCTGTTCACTGGTTGCTGCTTGGTGATCTGTTCATTGGTTGCTACTTGGTGATCTGTTCATTGGTTGCTGTTTGGTGATCTGTTCATTGGTTGCTACTTGGTGATCTGTTCATTGGTTGCTGCTTGTGGTGATCTGTTCATTGGTTGCTACTTGGTGATCTGTTCATTGGTTGCTGCTTGTGGTGATCTTTTCAGTAACTGCTGATTCAGTGTTGGTGGCTTGTGGTGATCTGATCTGTTCAGTAGTTGCTGATTTAGTGTTGCTGCTCATGGCAATCTGTTCAGCGGTTGTGGCTTATAGTAATATGTTCATTGGTTGCTGGCTTGTGGCGATCTGTTCAGTAGTTGCTGATTTAGTGTTGCTGCTTATGGCAATCTGTTCAGCGGTTGTGGCTTATAGTAATATGTTCATTGGTTGCTGGCTTGTGGCGATCTGTTCAGTAGTTGCTGATTTAGTGTTGCTGCTTATGGCAATCTGTTCAGCGGTTGTGGCTTATAGTAATCTGTTCAGTGGTTGCTGGCTTGTGGCGATCTGTTGACAGGTACACGGCTCCAAATTGTATGAAAATAAAAGGCACAGAACCCAGAGATTATATACGTAGAGCATTCAGACTTAGCCAGCTGGTAGGATTTATGTGCGATTCATGTAATCTGCTATCCATATCGTTTTTAAATTTCTATCGCATGCATCTGTGGTGAGCGCTTGTGTAATCAGGGGAATACTGCAGCGCCATCTTTAACAGACGGACATTGTAAAGAATGAATCACTTTAAACTCAGTACGCGTTCTTAGTGTAAAGTAGTTATTTGAGCCCATTTACATGATGTTTCTGTTTTTACTGATTGGTATTCCAGTTGTTCTGTTTTTATTGATTCGTATTCCAGTTGTTCGTAAAGCGAGTTCTCGGACACATGACGCATTCTTTCGGGTAAACAACCATTAAGGTCCGGTGAAGAAATGTTTGTAATTTACTGGCTTCTGCCTTAGCTCGCGTGTCAATATAGCATGAACGGAGTCGCCTGTAGCAACTTATCTGTTCTACACGAAACGCAGGAAACTGAAATTACAAGTATTCAATATCATGAAGAGGTCGATATGTCTAGACTGTTATGGAATAGCTTTCACGTCAAAGATTGTGGATGTCATGTGTAATGTGTCTGAAGGCAATGCCATCAGCTCCACCAAATTACTGAAGTTTACATTAGGAGTGACTTGCGTAAGCTTATTGTTTAGTGTTGCGACGGTTTTTCTTTTTGCGTGATAAGCAAAGCAAAATGGAATCTGATTGTACAAAGCAAAGTGGCAGGTGAAATATAGATTAATGTGAGCTGTTGATAATAAGATGTGACGATTAAGGTAAGCAAAGCAAGTTTAACATTGATGAAAACGTAATCTAAGATGCTTAAAAGATACAGAAGAATTGAAACAAAACAGATAACGTCTAAAATACAAACAAAACAGATAACGTCTAAAATGCAAACAAAACAGATAACGTCTAAAATACAAACAAAACAGATAACGTCTAAAATACAAACAAAACAGATAACGTCTAAAATACAAACAAAACAGATAACGTCTAAAATACAAACAAAACAGATAACGTCTAAAATACAAACAAAACAGATAACGTCTAAAATACAACAAAAAGATACGCAAAAATACAAAACAAATAGATAACGTCTAAAATACAACAAACAAACGTCTAAAATGCAAACAAAACAGATAACGTCTAAAATACAAACAAAACAGATAACGTCTAAAATGCAAACAAAACAGATAACGTCTAAAATACAAACAAAACAGATAACGTCTAAAATACAAACAAAACAGATAACGTCTAAAATACAAACAAAACAGATAACGTCTAAAATACAAACAAAACAGATAACGTCTAAAATGCAAACAAAACAGATAACGTCTAAAATACAAACAAAACAGATAACGTCTAAAATACAAACAAAACAGATAACGTCTAAAATACAAACAAAACAGATAACGTCTAAAATACAAACAAAACAGATAACGTCTAAAATACAAACAAAACAGATAACGTCTAAAATACAAACAAAACAGATAACGTCTAAAATACAAACAAAACAGATAACGTCTAAAATACAAACAAAACAGATAACGTCTAAAATACAAACAAAACAGATAACGTCTAAAATACAAACAAAATAGATAACGTCTAAAATACAAAACAAAATATATAACGTCTAAAATACAAACAAAATAGGTAACGTCTAAAATACATGGCAGTCATCAACAGATCAATCTTGTTGTCATGCTTAGATTACAGACTTGTACACTGTTGAATAATTAATGTGCTGTTCGCTGGAGGAAGATCTATAGTTCAGTTTACAAATAAACAAACAAAATTAAACTGTGACAGTTTCCCACTAACACAATTATCGAGTGTGAGATAAACTTTACAGACCCAAGAGATAACAAAAACATGAAGAGGACATTCCAACAGCCTTCACGAAGTGCTGGACCCACCTGTTGGCAATTAATTTTGAGGTAGGAGGCTGAGGTATTGCGAGTTTGGCCGTGTTGTTGCACAGCGATCTCTTGCGGGCGATGGGGGCGAAATTCTTGCTTAACATGGCAAACCAGTTTGTGAGGTTCTTGTATAGAAGAAAACATGGAAACACGGCAGTTCAGTCCTGTTTGTTTGAACAAGTTTTTCAACAGTGAAGCCATGAAGTCACATTTTGACCGGTGGCTATGCCGAGTCTCTTTTTGGCGAAATATTATCTTTCGTTTATTGCTTGGACTGAAACAGATTTTTCACTGAGCCATCTGCCATCACCGGTATTGCGGAGCGGAAATGAAAGTGCACACAGTTCGTCAATGTCAGTCACTCGCAGTATCTAATCTTTCTTCCCTTTAACGTTGATTAGTTATCGGTGTACTGTGCATGCTTGTTCCACTCGCTCTTTCTGTGAAAAGTTTCATCGCTTGGTTCGAGTGTATGCAACAAATCTCGGTACAACCAAGATGGAGGCTGTGTGTGGGGGAGAGGGTGGTATGGATTGCAATATCCTTCACAGAACTGCTGGGTCCAGCTGTTGGAGGCTCGTCACCTCAGCGTTGATGAGGTGCTCCTTTTTCCTCACCACTATCACCAACATCCCCAACACCAACATCTCCGTACACTTGCATCCTGAAAGGCAGCGGTGCCGCTGCTGGGAGAGCTGTTTTAAAGGTGCCGGCAAAATGCCTTTGAATTTGTTTTGCTCTTTAAATGTACAACACCCAGACCGTTTACCTTCTGGAACGACTTGCTCCTCCTGACCTCCGCTGGATAAACTCAGGCGTACTCCCCCCCCTCCCTCTCTCTCTCTCTCTCTCTCTCACTGTACTATCCCTTCACTTTTCCTACGTGCCCCCTTACACACAAATACACACACGTTCACGCACGGGCACACGCACGCACACACACACACACACACACACACACACACACACACACACACCCCACACACACACACACACGCACACACACACACGTTCACGCACACATGCACACACATATACACACACATACGCACGTGCAGACACACACACATACACACATACACCACAACACACACGTGCATTCGACCAAAGAGAGTAGGCACTATTCTCTTTGACTAGTCGTACTCGCACTCACATTACATTGCCTTGTCTAGAAGCAAATATATGTGAAAAGACGTTAAACGAAATAACGAATAACATAACAATATCTCATGTATCCATATTTCACACGTAGTTATCAATCCTCAGTTCTTCTTTAGAAACTGATAACCTTTATGTTGTACGATAAGAAGTTTTATATTGTTTGCATTATTCAATATTTTGTTTTTGCGTGAATATGACGTGTATCTTTTGAACATAGACCGGTGGCCTTCCATTTAAAATTTCTGAATATCGGATTTTCTTTTTTCTTTTTTGTTCTTTTTTTTTTGTTTTTGTTCAACACACAATCTCTTTCGCTTCCCCTCTCTTTCAGAGCTGGTGATATGATAGGAAGGTATGAAAAACAGGGATCACACAGACAGTGCATTAAGAGTTTAAATTTTAAGTTCCATGATGACGGAGAGAAAGACAGACAAAAGACGGACACCCTTATAAACACAAACACACACACACACACACACACACACACACACACACACACACACACACACACACACACACACACACACACACACACACACACACACACACACACACACACACACACACACACACACACACACACACTTACATCACACAAACGCACAAACATGCACACACTCATACACCCGCACGTACGCAGGCGCACATAAACAAACAGACATACACCCGTAGGTATGCACACACACACACACGTGCGCGCGCACGCACACACACACACACACACCACGCACGCACGCACGCACGCACGCACAGCACACACACACCAAACACACGCAACACAGTACGATAAATCTGTTGTTAACATCTTGCTCAGTGTGTATACATAATTCTGAATTGATAAACTTTCAGAGCAACTTATAGTAGATTAAGCGCGCAAGAAGTGCACTTGTCATCATTATAATTATCATTATTGCTATTCCCAGTAATAATAGATAACAAGGCATGTTTCTGTTCATCAAGCACTTGCTCCAGAGGGGACTGCGTAACATGTTATCTAACCATTGAATGTTTAAAGATGATAACGTGAATTTGTGGATGTTGCTGGTGAATGTTGCTTGTATGTTCTATCGTGATATGGATTCATAAAAGATGAAGCACATCAGGCTATGAATGAGATTATGTTCTGTTTTCTCAGAAAATTTGTAACACTGATAATGAAGAAAGGAAGTCATTTTTCGTTTAAAGCCCAGCCGACTGCGTAGAGCCATATCATGAGATCGCCTGTGCAAAACGTGCCCGCCGCAGAGCAGAGCGCCGCTGGCGCAAATCCAAACTCACTGTACACAGGCAACTTTTCCAAGCCTCTAAAACAAAAGTATCCACCCTCATTGCATCAGCAAAAACAAGTTATTTCCAAACCAAAATCCTGAATGCCTCTTCTTCAAAAGAACTCTTTACAACCATGAATCATCTCCTTGGCACACGAAAAGATTTACCTCTCCCAACAAAACATACAAATGAAGAACTCCCATCTGTATTCTCCAACTATTTCACCACCAAAATACAAACTCTTCGTGACAGGCTTGACAGGACACCCTGTCAACCATGCCCACCTGACCCTTCCTTCTCTGGCACACCTCTTACTACTTTTAACCCAGTCTCACAAGAAGAAATTCTCAACACAATCAGATCCATGTCGTTCAAAACCTGCGAGCTGGATCCTCTTCCAGGTTCTCTCTACGCCGACTGTCTCCCTACTCTCCTCCCATTCATCACTGACATCATCAACACTTCTCTTCAAACTGGAACTGTCCCTGATTCTTTCAAGTCTGCTATTGTTCACCCTCTCCTCAAGAAACACAATTTAGATCCAAATGAACTGAAAAATTACCGGCCTATCTCTAATCTCTCTTTCTTGTCAAAACTGCTTGAAAAAGTCGTCCTCAACCAGCTGAACTCTCACCTGTCTGCCAACAATCTCCTCAATCCTTTCCAGTCAGCCTACCGCCAGTGCCATAGCACTGAAACTGCCCTACTACACATTCTCAACAATCTCCTCCTTGCAACTGATACTGGCAAAGTCTCTCTCCTCACACTCCTTGATCTGTCTGCAGCCTTTGATACCATTGATCATGGTATTCTCCTTTCTAGACTTCATCATACTTTTGGCATCTCTGACATTGCTCTGTCTTGGTTCACTTCATACCTATCCAACAGAAAACAAACCGTTCTCATCAATGGCACTTACTCTCAACCTGCATACCTGACCTGTGGTGTTCCACAAGGATCTGTCCTTGGCCCTGTTCTTTTCACTCTTTACACCTCCCCCCTGTCCACCATCATCAACTCCCATTCTATAAAACACCACTTCTATGCTGATGACACCCAACTTCAAGACAGTGACTCACCTGATAATATACAGCGCCTGTTGACTCGCACCACTGAGTGTTACTCGGACATTAAGAACTGGATGACACACAATAGACTTCAGCTTAATGACGACAAAACAGAAGCTATCCTCATTGGCACCCGTCAGAAACTTTCTCAGCTGCCTCCTCTTTCTCTCCCATTATGTAACACATCAGTCCCAATTTCTGATTCAGCTAAAAACCTTGGTGTCTGCATTGACTCTACCCTCTCCATGAACAACTTTGTTTCTCAAACTGCCAGATCTTGCTACTATCATCTCCATCGTATAAGGCTGATCAGGAAGTATCTCTCTGTCGAAACAACTGCAAAACTCGTTCTCTCCTTCATAATGTCTCGCATTGACTATTGCAATTCACTCCTGTCTGGTCTTCCTGCCTCCACCATTCACATCCTACAGCGCATTCAAAACAATGCTGCACGCCTTGTACTCAAAAAGAAAAAAGCTGACCACATATCTCCTCTCCTGGCACAACTTCACTGGCTCCCTGTATCAAAGCGCATACAGTACAAACTAGACACCATGTGCTACAAAAGCCTCAATAACGCAGCCCCCGATTACCTGTCAAGCCTACTTGAGATCTATGTTCCCTCACGTACCCTCCGCTCTGCCTCCGATCCTCTGACTTTTCGCTTTCCACGCACTAAGCTCAATACCTATGGTCCACGAGCCTTCTCTGTTTCTGGTCCACTCTCCTGGAACAAACTTCCTCTCTTCAGTCCGTCAGCAACCTACTTTTGTCTCCTTCAAGTCCGCTCTCAAAACTCACCTTTTCTCCTCTGCATAAAATCCTAACCTCACTCAACCCCCCCCCCCCCCCCCCCCTCTGCAGCCTGTCTCCGCTCGGAGGGAATCACATGGTTATAATATATAATTGTATATGCTATGCTCTCTATAATTTTCCATTGGTTTTATTCTTGCTTTTATTGCTTTTATTCTTTCTCCCCATTTATAGCCATGCGTGTGTGTGTGTGTGTGTGTGTGTGTGTGTGTGTGTGCGTGCGTGTGTGTGCGTGCGTGCTTGCGTGTGTGTCTGCTTCAGCGCTTAGATTTGATTTTATCAAGATTTTGCGCTATATAAATATTGTAGTTATTATTATTATTATATACAGTACGTATGTGTGTGTGGGCTTGATTGTATACGTGTGTGTGTCAGTTTGTGAATATGTATGTGTATGCGTGCACGTGCGCGTATGTGTGTGCGAGCGCGTGCGTGTGTGTTTGTGTAGTCGTGTGTTACGTGCGTGCGTGCATGCGCACGTGTATAAAAACATGCCAACGTCTTTTTTTTTTCCTATTATGTATGGACTTATCTACAGTTTCGCTCGTAAACAGGTGTCTTTGTGCCTTGATAGAAATTATCCAAAACTAATATATCAGCAAAAAAAACACAAAAAAAGTCAAAGACAAAACAAATAAAAACAAAACGAAACAAGGCGAAAGCCGGCACGAAACCATTGGAAAGATGAGGGAAAGACAAACAAACAAACAAACAAACAAGTAAGAACGAAACAAAGCAAGGTATGTAATTCTAAAAAATATACAGTTACTGTAATTTATCATCATTTCCATTATCGTGTTTCAGTTAATATATTCTACATGGCTGTTTTCATTCTGTTATACCAAGACATACAGTTTAAACGCTTCCGTTTATTCTCGTACGCCATACAGTAATTCGTTATATTGGCTCCCTTGTCTTGTTGCTAGTGAACGTTTTGTCTTCTTACCGAAATGCCAGATTTACGAATGAAGTAACTCTACTACTACTACTACTACTACTACTGCTACTGCTGCTGCTACTGCTACTACTACTACTACTACTACTACTACTACTACTACTACTTCTAATAATAATAATATGGTAATTGCAATATTTATATATTTGCAAGACTCGTTTCCTTAGTATTAGTGCGCTTGCGTGCATGTGCGTGTGTGTGTGTGTGTGCGTGCGTGCGTATATACGTATATACGTAT
>CM060313.1:94066477-94076477 GCA_030674185.1 Monoplex corrugatus | reverse complement strand
AACCTGACCTCTTCGTCTTATATGAATACACACTGACCTTTTTGTCTGATATAAATACACACCTGATCTCTTCGTCTTATATGAATACACAACTGACCTTTTTGTCTGATATAAATACACACCTGATCTCTTCGTCTTATATGAATACACAACTGACCTTTTTGTCTGATATAAATACACACCTGACCTCTTCGTCTTATATGAATACACAACTGACCTTTTTGTCTGATATAAATTCACACCTGACCTCTTCGTCTTATATGAATACACAACTGACCTTTTTGTCTGATATAAATACACACCTGTTCTATTTGTCTGATACACGCCTGAACTTTTTTTTTCTAACATAAAAACACACCAGATATGTTTGTTCTGTTTGTCTGACATAAAGACACACTAGATTTATGTGTCTAATATAAACAGATATCTGATCTTTTGTTTCTGATATAAATACACTCCTGACTTCTTTGTATGATATCAATATACACTTGACGTCTTTGTCATAAAACACATTCGACTGTTTGACATAAATACGTGTCCGATCTGTTTTGACATAAATACACCTCTGACTTTTTTTTTTTTCTGATATAAATACACACCTGACTTATCTGATATAAATACACACCTTACCTGTTTGTCTGATATAAATACACACCTTACCTGTTTGTCTGATATAAATACACACCTGACTTATCTGATATAAATACACACCTTACCTGTTTGTCTGATATAAATACACACCTGACTTATCTGATGTAAATACACACCTGACCTATTTGTCTGACATAAATACACACCTGACCTATTCGTCTGATATAAATTCACATTTGACCTGTTCAACTGATATCAATACACACCTGACCTGTTTGTCTGACATAGATACACACCTGACATGAATACCTAGCGTTTCTCACTTGAGTGTCACCAACCGCCATTAACAGACTCACTTTGTCACCACGTGCTTGGGCTTTCAGGTCTTCCAGCGATTATATCGTGCGTCGTGCTTACACCCTCTCCCCTTCTTTTTCTGTCTCCTCTTCCTTCTATCCATCACTACTACTACCACCACAATTACCAGCACTATTCTTGCTCCTCATCGTCCTCATCTTCCACCTTCTCCCTTCTTCCATCACTGGCCCCTGCTTCCTTCTCTTCTTCTTCCTCCTTCTCCTCCTCCTCCTCCCTCTCTCCTCTGTCAGAGACTTTCATCCCAGGAATGCTCCAGTCAATAATTATGATGGCCGCTCCTGTTGATGATGATGTTGCTGAAGAGAGTATGGGGCCTAAGGCAAACTTCTGATGATGATGGTAATGATGGCCTGGCCTGTTGCCGGAGGGCAGATTTCTGATGATGATGTTGTGTGGGGAGTGCTGCATGCTTGGATGGAGATTTACATTTCATTCTTGTAGATTATAGGCTACTGTTTGGTGTCAGGGTTGATCCCGTCCAGCTGAGCTGCCGTGGCTCTCTTTTTCCTTTCTTTCAACATATTACCAAAACGTTCTGCCCATAATGGACCTCGAGTTCTGTTAGTTCACTGTCGTGACAGTTCTGATTCGCATTTTGGAAATCGCAAGCGCTAAAGCTGATAGAATTTTCACTGAAATAATCATATTGACAGAGTAGGTAATGAGATCAGAGGCTGGATATTATGACAGATACGATGGGAGGGGTGAGTTGGTGAAAAAGGGCGATTTTGTCATATCCTGCGCCGCATCAGTAGCGTGGTTCTCATGTCAGTTTTTAACGTACTCATCTTTGACACGCAGAGAGAGGGGGAATCACATCCATCATCACTGAATTACATGATCAGAAATCTGTGCCCGTACTGGGATTCATGGTTCGTGTCCACGCCTGCTGATTTTTTGTTTTTGTGTTTGTTTTTTGTTGTTGTTTTTTGGACGAGTTAGTCATACTGCCTCAGGTTTTGTTAAACATTTGTCATCATGGCGTCTGGATTTGGCTTCATATAGGAATATTTCCCATTCGATTCCTAATGTTCACAATTTTTAATCATTTGAACGTAAGTGAGCATAAGTCAAAATGATGAAAAATTATAATAATTTAACACCCCTAACAACAACAACAAACAACAGCTACTACAAAAACAACAACGCGGTGGATAAGAAAAATAATAGGCTGCTTTGAAGGCTGTAGTAGGTATCACTGCCACTTGATATCTATCATAAACAGAGAGAAGAAAACTCCATGCCAGTAGAAAACACTGTCTTTCTTTTTTAAGGCAAAGTAAGGAACTTCTCATTAGTTCCTATATGTACTTGGTTTGATCGACAAATCAGTCTAAAACAATCAACTCAGTTATCTTTGAATTAAGTGTTCTCGTGGCATCATATACATGATGTAAAACAACATTAAATCTCGCTTTGAAAAGCTTCTTGACATACCATTCCTTTGTCTGTTACACTCTCAACGCCTGCCACCAGCCAAAGGGAATAAAGTAGATGTAGAAATTAGTGTAGGGCCACACTTTTCTGGCTTCCCAAAGGTGTCGGTGCCGATTAACGTTGCATCAGATCTTTCAGGACTTGGAAACCAAATTGTAATGATAAATGCACAGTCAACATCCCTCTTGTCTAGTGGCAGCATGTGTGTGTGTGTGTGTGTGTGTGTGTGTGTGTGTGTGTGTGTGTGTGTGTGTGTGTGTGTGTGTGGTAAAATCAGCATACGAAAGCAGTAAACGATCTGAAAAGACAGCCATTAATTTGACCACAAGGGAGCATACTGCTGTGCTGACGCCCTGCTGTGTTACTGGCCTGCTATGGTGCCACCTCGCTGTCGAGTTATTGAGTAAGAAATATAGCAGTCTGATAAATAGGTAGAAAGAATTTCAATGTAAATGTAATTATCATTTATGAATTAAATAAACCAGTGATGCCAACAAAGTGTTTGAATCCAGTCGAATCACTTGAACACCATGATACTCTCAAAAACTAGTTGATTTACAGAAAATTATAATAATAAAAAAACGTAACTTGGAAGTCCAAGAAACAAGTACTGTGAAAAAGTAGTTTATAACATAGAAATTCCAAAAATAAGTACTGTGAAAAAGTGATTAATTTACACAACATCTATAGATAGATAATAATAGATAGATAGATAGATAGATAGATAGATAGATAGATAGATAGATTAGATAGATAGATAGATAGATAAAATAGATAGATAGATAAAAGACAGACAGACAGATAGATAGATAGATAGATAGTTAGGCAGACAGACAGACAGATAGATAGATAGATAGATAGATAGGTAAATAGATAGATAGAAGATAGATAGATAGATAGAGCATAGAAACAAAGTACAAAAGAATGTGAGATAAATTACAAATGAACGCAATAGGTCAGCGACAGAGTCGATACCTCCCAGCTGTTTGACCTATTCCTGAAAAAGAATCAATATAGCAGTCTGATAAATAGGTAGAAAGAATTTCAATGTAAAAGTAATTATCATTTATGAATTAAATAAACCAGTGATGCCAACAAAATGTTTGAATCCAGTCGAATCACTTGAACACCATGATACTCTCAAAAACTAGTTGATTTACAGAAAATTATAATAATAATAAAAACGTAACTTGGAAGTCCAAGAAACAAGTACTGTGAAAAAGTGGTTTATAACATAGAAATTCCAAAAATAAGTACTGTGAAAAAGTAGTTTATAACATAGAAATTCCAAAAATAAGTACTGTGAAAAAGTGATTAATTTACACATCTATAGATAGATAGATTAGATAGATAGATAGATAGATAGATAGATAGATAGATAGAAGACAGACAGATAGATAGATAGACAGATAGATAGACAGACAGATAGATAGATAGATAGATAGATAGTTAGGCAGACAGACAGACAGATAGATAGATAGATAGAGCATAGAAACAAAGTACAAAAGAACGTGAGATAAATTACAAATGAACGCAATAGGTCAGCGACAGAGTCGATACCTCCCAGCTGTTTGACCTATTCCTGAAAAAGAATCAATTCACCAGAGCCTTCCAGAAGAACGAGAAGATGTGTTAAATGAGAACGATGCAGACACATATACAAGCACACAAACATGAAAAAGGAGTACTACCGCACAGAAAGACAGGTCTATATTTTGGTTCCAAACAGGCTTTTACACAGCCGTAGACGCTGTGTGGAGGCAGTGATGAAACTGCTAAACTATAATTTGCTGGCTGTGCCGTGGAAGTCATTTGTTTATTGCCGAAGAAAAACTTCACCAAAAGTGCACATGACAGGTACTCAAGCCTCGAAATCATTGTTTACAGCAGCCGTTTTGCAAAGTTTCCCCCCGCTTATCCCACCTGTCATGGAGCACAGTGCTCCTGTCTTTTATAGTATTTGACTTTTCCCTGCAGGCCGCAGACATAGACAGTAATAGGGATTTTTGGAGGATGTAAGTACAGTTAGTGTCGGCAGTGACGTGATTTACATCCGTAAGAAATTCTCTGGTCGTGGAGACAGATAATGTTATTACAGTTGACATTGGCAGTGACATAAATTTATAACTTAAAGAAATATTATCCAAGGGGTATAGATAATGGTAATATAGTTCATGTCAGTACAGAATCCTCAGAACATATACCAAAAATGCTTTTGCATACTTACACAGCCAGAGATTTCCTTCAACCATAAGTTATGGGCTGCGCTATATGTCTTTTTTTACAGACTATGACTAGTGTATTTTGGGTCCCAAAAGATGAGGACCATTAGGTGATTTGTTTCCATTTGTTCTTCGTTTTCCGTCTGATAAGTCCAATGTAGTTATTGTTTGCTTTCAGAAACAAATCATATTTGTGGTTATTGTTTGCTTTCAGAAACAAATCATATTTCTGGACGCAAAGTTCTTAGAATAAGTACTATACAGATTTCTTTATTTGGTAAAAGTGATCATGATAACATTATCATTTATGAATGAAAAAGAGCTGTTATAGTAGGCTATGTCTAAAAAGGCTGATCATTACTCTGGTAACTACTATCATGACTTAAATACTTAATTTTAAAAATCGCACTAAATATCTCTGTCGTCGTGTGGAAAAAGAGGAGCAAAAAGTGTTAACTTTTTTTCACTGGGAGTGTGGGAGCGGAAATAGTTGAAGACTTTGGGATGGCACTTAGTGTTTTCCGTGACCGCATCTCAGATAGTAAACGTCAGGTGGTAAAGGAGGTGACCTACATACATATCCTTCAAGACCATTACTCCACCCACAAGTGTGCTGATAAAAGATACGGATAGAACCTATAAAACGTATCTTTCCTACACCTCTTCTTACCCCCACCCTTCATGCACACATATACACAAACGCGCACCATGCACTCGTGTGCGTACACTCATATGCATGTACATACACGCACACACGCATGCACATTCAGACAACACACACCACCACCACCAGTCAGATCAAACATTGACACATGTACATAAAACAGAAGTAGTCCTAGTACTGAAAGATAGATAGATAGATAGATAGATAGATAGACAGATAGATAGATAGATAGATAGATAGATAGATAGATAGATAGATAGATAGATAGATAGATAGAGGATGGATGGATGGATGGATATGTGCATGTGTTTGTAAGTGTGTCCCTGAGCATGCGAAACACTTTACAGCAAACAACGAAACTGAAAAACGAACAAACGTTTTGTTCGTCATATACTTTCTTCAAGGTCTATCTGATATAAAGAAGGACAACGTTTTTCTGGCTTGTCTTTTCTGTCTACAAATTGACTGCAAAGGTTCTAGTCTGATTTGGTCAAGAAAAACGTGTGTTACGTCCAGTTCACTCAGTTGTAAATATCTTACCCTTCTCAGGGTTGATGAGGTTAAAGCACTGAGGGAAAGGAAATGGGCAGTGCCATCATAATGATGGCTCCAAGAAAAACTTCGTTCTATCTTGCCCCCAGGTTATGTGGAAACTGTTCCCTTTCACCTGTCTGGCGTAAATACAGACCTCACCTGTTTATTAACTTGTCTGACATAAATATACACCTGATCTGTTTACCTAGCGTTTCCCGCATGAGTGTCACCAACCTTCGTTGATAGCATCACTTAGCCCCACAGGGCCATAGGCGTTTGGGGCTTCCAGTGATTGTATTGTGTGCTGTGCTTCCTTCCCTTTCTGCGTCCTTACCCTCCTATTCCTGATTATCTCTTTTTCACTTCTTCCAGCTTCCTCTTCTTACATCGTATCCACAACTACCACCACTACTGTTCTTCTACCTCCCTCATCTCCATCTTTCCTTAACATAATCGATAGAAGATTGAACAGTATAGTACGTACACGACTGAAAGAAATTCTATGGGGCCTCATTTTTCTGCTTCTTTTTCTGCACCTCTTCTGTGGCGTTGATCCCATGTCGATCCTTCCTGCTCCTTGACACACCACCAGCCTCAAGTTCATTCAGTCGAAATCCCCATGGCTGGATGTCGATGAGAGCCAGTGATTCCAAGCTGCCATGAAGTCACCCACTAGAGAAGATGCTGCACTGTTGCTGGGTCACTTCTGTGGAGTTCAAAAATACATGTTCTAATCCATCTAAGGACGCTGCCTACTAAGCCATTATTGATGACAGTAAGAGATTAATCACGGAAACAGACTGAGTGAGTGACCACCACCCCTCAACATCATCCTTTCCTGCTAATAACAGACCTGTGAACCACTAGCACCAAAGACTTCCAACTTCAATTTACCTCAGAAAGAGGTAGTGGAAACCAAATCTTAGGTGACCATGAGGTCAGGGCATAAAGGGTCACAAAATTCGGGACAGTTTTTACAATGCTGTGATGATTGATGATTTCATGATAGTGAGGATGATGAAAATGTTATGAAGTTCCTTCTAGAAATCAGACTGCGAAACGGCTGTTCTTTGTCTTTACTTTCATAATGTTTCCTGGAGTCCAAGAGATACAGACGCCTGCACTGTTTGGTAGAAAAAATTTGAGCAACACCCTCAGTGGCGTATTCGTAAAGTGGATGAGACTCGATCGTATTGTCCCAGTCTTCACACTATGCCTAATCACGCTCAACTTGGGGTAAGCTCTTGTCAGAGCCAAAATATCCCACGATGATTTTTGGTCTGATTGGGGTTCGAACCACGATCTACCAGTCAGTAGTTTGTTGCGCTGGCCTTTTTGCCACATTGATTGCTGTAGAGCTCTTTTGGCTGACTTTACAAAAGCCTCTGATGTCATTGACCAAACACGTTTGTTCAAAAAAATATTTCCGTATGGCGTATGAGGCAATAGTCTGCAGCTCATGACATCGTTTCTAAACAAGACAGCTAGCTGTAAGCATAGATACTTCTACTTCAGATACTCTGCGTATTAAGTATGGTATTCCTTAAGGTGTGTAGCTGGCACTGCTTGTATTCTCAATGTATGTGTACGATCTTTCTCTTCATAAGCAAGAATCATGTGAATCAAGTGCCAGTGCCATAAAACCCTTAGCGTAATAATAAGAAACATACTGTAAAATTTGTTTTTCTAAAATCATTCAGTATGGAACCAATGGACTGTATAACACTAGGTGCGCCTACCATCAAAGGAAATGTTGACTATTAACGAAGGACTATTTATGCAAAAGATTTTACTAGGATCTGTCCCACAAATGCTTTGATCAAAATTCCCCAAAACTTCGACATCCCACAAACTTCCAAGTTCAGATCCCTAAGAATGATATGTTGAAAACCAAGTCTTTGATACTCCAGTAGCTTACTCTAAGATACACTCGTCGATTAAAATCCTATCAAAACATAATTTTCTCTCTTAATTTTAGTCCAGTTTATCCTCATGATCGTTCCTTTTTCTCTATTGAAAAAAGAAAAATATTGAAGTTGATGGAAATGTTACTAAGAGTATTATATTTGCAGAGCAGGTAATAAGGATAGGTTGCATATTTTAAGAGATACTAAAGGAGGGGCAAGGATACGGGGGAAGCAGGAATTCTCTCGCATCTCATGTTCAGCTTCAGTGGAGTGATTCGCATGCTGGTTTTTAACGTGCTCATCTTTGACACGCAAAGGGAGGGAAATCAAGCCCACCACCCACTGAATTATGAGGTCAGAGATCTGCGTCTGCACTGGGATTCATGGCTTGTGTCCACGCCTGCTGAATATCTCTCTGACTGTTTTACGTTATTTGTCACTGGTTTAGTCATTCTGCCTCAGGCTCTGTAACATTTTTTCTCTATTTGTCTTGAAAGCCTTTTTTTGTGGGGTTTATTTTGGATTGTTTTCTGATTCTTTTTTCTTCGTTATATTCACATTTATTAATTGAATTCAGTTCAGTTCAACAACCGCTTACCGCCAAATGAATTAATGTTGTACTGACAAACAATAATTAATGATTTTAAAAGAGGGTCAGACTTCTAAGCATACTTGAGGACTTGGGAGATAAAGTTGTGAGACCAGTCCAGCACAGGCTGAAGTCTGGCAGACAACGAAATGTCTGGGAAACAGTAGAAGTAGAGAAGGAAAGCCTCAGGGTCAGAGAAGCGATAGAACACAAACAAACACAAGGAGTTTAGGGCCGAAACACTTGCCTGAGGGGAGCTTCTACTATGAGGACCTTTAGATGTCCAACTGTCCCCAGAGTGTCTTGCTATAGTATCGTAAGTCCCACTTATCTGGTGATAGGTTCTTTGTGTATATATGTATGTATGCGTGGGTGTTTGTGTGTGTGTGTGTGTGTGTGTGTGTGTGTGTGTGTGTGTGTGTGTGTGTGTGTGTGTGTGTGTGTGTGTGTGTGTGTGTGTGGTGTGTGACAGATAGATACACATCAGCATAAGTTTGAAGTTTGTTCAAGAATGATTCATTGCACTGGGACAATTCTAAATGCACTACACCCAAATCTGACAGTAGGTTTAATTGTCTGGCGGACGCATTAAACCTGCAGAAACCTGTATGCACTAAGAACACTGATTGTCACCAGCAGAAGGATTAGAACATTAAGATGGGCAGTGGAAAGGCCAATGTTTATGCAGCAGGCTGGGATTGACCGTAAGACATCCAGTCAACTGGGATTGAACCTAAGACATCCAGTCTACTGGGATTGAACCTAAGACATCCAATCTAGAGTCCACAGCTCTATCATCAGCGGCAACCAACCTGGAAAGGAACGCAGCAGATGATAGGAGAAGACGACCATCACAACAATTTACATGAAAAGGGATCAGATGATACGAGAAAGAGGGGAATGAGATGAGAACGATGCAGAGACATACAAACGAGCACATTCATAAAAAAGGGTACTATATATAAAAAAGCAGGTTGGGAATGGTGGGTTTTTTCCCAGACAGGCTTTTAGACAGCCGCAGAGCTTTCAGGAGGCTATGTGGCAGCAGTGATAAAACGGCCTAAACTATAATCTGCTGGCTGTGCTGTGGAAGTCATTTGTTTATTGCAGAAGAAAAACTTTACGGAAAGTGCGCGTGACAAGCGCTCAAGCCTCGAAATCATTGTTTACGGCAGCCGTTTTGCAAAGTTTTCCCCCGCTTATCCCACCTGTCATGGAGCACAGTGCTCCTGTCTTTTATAATGTTTGACTTTTCCCTACAGGCTACAGGAAATACAGTAATACGGGTTTGGGGGATGTTAGTATAGTTAGTATCGGCAGTGACGTGAACTTACATCTGTGAGAAATGTTCAGACAGTACATACAACAGATGTTAATAAAGTTGTTGTTGGCAGAGACATAGATTTATATCTCAGTGAAATATAAGAATAGGGGTACAGTTATGTTAGTACGATCTGTTTTGGTACAAAGTCATCAGATCATAAATCAGCATACTAAAAATGGGTGTGCGTGTTCTTTTAGCAGAAATGTGTCAGATATAATTTATGGGCTGCGTTACAAAGTTCTTATCGTTGTTTTTAAGCTTTGAAAGAACGTGTTAGAAAATGTACTCAAATGAAGACAATTAAAAGTCTTATGTGTGAAATAACTAATTCTTTAAATATGATGAAACGAACTT
>CM060313.1:93956477-94058977 GCA_030674185.1 Monoplex corrugatus | reverse complement strand
TGGTCTTGATAAAACTGCCTTTTGTTAATCTGAGCTCTCTCTCTCTCTCTCTCTCTCTCTCTCTCTCTCCTCTCTCTCTTCTCTCTCTTCTTTCTCTCTCTCTTTCTATCTCTCTCTCTCTTCTCTCTCTCTCTCTATCTGTCTATCTATCTATCTATCTATCTCTCTGTCTCTCTCTCAGTCTCTCTTCTCTCTCTCTCTCTCTCTTTCTCTCTCTCTCTCTGTCTGTCTTTCTTTCTCTCTGTCCTCTCCCTGGTCTTTTTCTCTCTTTATCACTTTCTTTCATTCCCTTCCAGTATCCTGGCTGTGTTCTCACTCAGTCCCAGTAGCACTATTTATCTGTTCATGCTGTGCCATCATACAAGTCGATTCCTTTCACCCTATACAGATTATATACACATATCTTTAGTTTACTCACCTTCGAATTAACATCTGCAAGCATTAGCAACTACAGGCGTGGACAACTAATGGAACACACCTCTCACAGAACTCTAATAAACCAAATCCGCCCCGCATTTGTTTAAAACTGTGCCCGCTGCTTGCTTTCCTTTCACTTACACAACGGGGCTCATAAAAATGGCAGCCTTGCCGAGCAGACTGTAGACAGAGGATTCCCCCCTCGTGCCACAAATCTGGCATGTTTAATCGACTTAAAACATCCAAATTGATGCGTTCTGATGGTGTTTGGGAAAGAGAGTGAATGGGGGGAGGAAGGGAGGAGACGATTCCTTTAGTCCCGGGGTGGATTTTGGGGAGGGGTGATATTTACCCCCTGCGGGCTTGCTCTCTCTCCCCTACCTGCACCAGGTGTGCCGGATGTATATGAACCTGTTGCGTGTACGTAAGAGAGGGAAAAGTCGATTTTTCTTTGGGAAAGTCTTAATTCTTGGGATATTAATCAAGTTTACCGTTCATTTTGTTGGAAAACATTTTTTTGAATAATGATAGGCCTTAATTCAGGGGTGCACGCAATTTGACCGTTCTTTGCTCAAAGAAACATGTGCATCCAGGATCAGTGTTGTATCCCACATGAGGACCCATACCACTCGATAAAGACCAGAATCCGTCAGATGGATGGGAGAGTCCATAACTTAAAGAAACCCTTAACATCTGGAAATAGTCCACGCGCAATTTTACCATTCTGTGTCGAGCACTGTGAATTAGTAAAGTCGGCAAAATTGATATGAAATAAAAAGTAATGATAATGTATACCAACTCTCTGATTGCTGTTTCCTATTGTATGTGAGTAATTTTTCCTCAGTGTGTTTAATCCGAGAGATGGATTTTTAATGTCTTTAGAAAAAAATTCGTTGTACTTCCGTGTGTAGTATCTCAAAGAACAGCTTTATTGCAACAGCGTCAAATTGTAATGTGTGCCTTTCACACTGGTAAGCCTTTATTCCAGTGAGTCACAAATAATGTAATCAGCTGTGTCATAGGAATGGGAAGTCTTTGCAATGAGTTTTAAAAAAAAAAAGAAAGAATGAAAAGAAAAGGAAAAATGAGTATTTTCCAGATACAATTCGATTTTTTCCTGTTTGGAAACCAGTGGCCTGGCATAGGGGCTTCAATCTCTTCCCGCCATTCCATCGCTCTTCGGAATTGTTGTCAGAAAGTCTACCGATTCTAGTGCCTGCCAAAGTAAATCTAGTGACGGTTTGAAAGATGAAAAAAAAAACTAGCGATGGAAGGCTTCTTGTTTCGTGTTTGTGTGCGTTTGGTGGATATTTGTCTTCTTCACGTCAGATACGAAGACGTGTTGTTTTTGTGCTTTGTTGTTGATGTATGTCAAACAAGCAGAATGCAGATTTATTCAGAAAACTCCGGCACCGGAAGAGAGGGTTCAGGTGTTCAGAATCCGGTTCCGGTTTCGAAAATGTTTTCTGATTTCCGTCCTCGTGTTCCATCCCACGCACAGAACACGCCAACAACATTATGTCAATAAAAAGATTACAGAGATGCGATGTTGGTTGTTTTATCGTGAGAAGATCTGTTACTCGTGTTACTGTTTTCAGTATACAACTCGTGTTTATGAACTCTTTTTGTTTGACAGGCTCTGGGAAGATCGGTTATATGATTACGATTATGATTATGATTATGAAGGAGGATCTGTTCAGACGTACGCAGATAGAGAGAAAGCGCATTTCCGTGTACCATGTTCCCACTTGTTTTGGAATCTGTTGACTTCCATTTATTTGTGGAGTTAAAACAGAAGAGAATGTTTGCATATATATTTATGTCATTCGAGCAACATTTGTCTTTACAAACTTGCTGAGGCTTGTGTCATCCTTCCTGTCGGTTATGAAAAAATCTGTAATTATGATTCTGCCTACCTGTCCGTCCATATGTCTTTTTGTCTGCATGTCTGTTTCTCGATCTCTCGCACTCGTTAGCCTTTCTTTCTGTCTGTCTGTCTGTCTGTCTGTCTGTCTGTCTGTGTCACCTCTCTGTCTATCTTTCTCTGTCTCTCTGTCTGTCTCTTTCTCTCCCTGTCTCTGTCTGTCACTCTCTTTCTCTCCCCCCCCCTCTCTCTCTCTGTTGTCTCTGTCTAATCTGTGTGTCTGTCTGTCTGTGTCTCTCTCTCTGTCTCTCTCTCTCTCTCTCTCTCTCTCTCTCTCTCTTTTTTTTTTTTTTTTTCTTTCAGTTCTAGGTGTAGATTAGCAACAGCATGGACAGTAAGTCACCGCAAATTTGAAAAATCACTTGCTGCCAATAAGTTCTGCCATTGGAAAATTAACTGCTATTTTCGTTGTCTGTTTGTATGTATGTCTCTCTCTCTCTGTCTCTCTCTCTCTCTCTCTCTCTCTCTCTCTCTCTCTCTGTCTGTCTCTTTCTCTGTCTCTCTCTATCTCTCTCTGTCTCTCTCTCTCTCTCTCTCTCTCTCTTCTCTCTTCTATCTATCTATCTATCTATCTATCTATCTATCTATCTATCTATCATGCCAGAAAAAAATGTTAAAGTTCAGTCAGTCGCTTACTGTGACATCCAAATTTTCTTTTCACAGTTCCGTCCCTTCCTCCATTCCTCCTTCCCTCTTCTCTCTCCCTTGTTTTCTCTCTCTCTCTCTCTCTCTCTCCTCCTCCTCTCTCCCCCTCCTCCTCCTCTTTCTCTCTCTCTCCCTCCCTCCCTCCCCCCTCTCTCTCTCTGTCTCTTTCTCTTTCTCACTCTCACTCACCCAGGGTGTCAGATGTCGGCAGGTGCCAAGCCTTACCTCATGTAATGCAATGATACCCCAGCTAACACAGAGTGCACCCGTCCACATAGGTAAAGCTATGAAGAAAAAGGTGGAGTGTTGTGGAGTGATGTTTGGAAGGGTGGAATGGGGAGATGGCTGTGGGTAGGATGGTTGGAGTAGGGAGGGGTTGAGTGGGGTGCGGTGGTGTCTCACCTGGATGGCAGGGAAAGAAAAAGAAGAAGACACCAAAGAAGATGAGGAAGAAGAAGAACAAGAAAACGACTGAAAATAGGAGAAGAAGAACTCACTGGACAAGAAGAGGAAGAAGGGAAATAATACCTTCACTGAAAGAAAAAGAAGAAGAACTCAGTGGATGATGGAAAAAAAAAGAGGAAAGAGCTGATTTTTTCCATTAACGAATTTCGGATGAATTGGAATGGAGCACAGAAAGATGGCAGAGAGATAAAAGAAAATGATGAAGGCGACACGACAAAGAAGAAGAAACAAAGAACACAAAAAAGGCAGAAACGAAAACAAGAAGTGTGAGAGGAAGTCGAGGAAGAACTCACTTTAGAAAAAAAAGAAGAATCAGAGGGAGGTAAATTCTTGACGAATGAATGGCTCTTAGTATGGCATGGCAAGAAAAGGAGAAGATGGTAAAGAAGACAACAGGCAGAAGGTGAAAAACCAGAGGGACAGACTGGAGGACCGAGGGGAAATAAGAGATTTCTGAGTGAATTCTATCTTAGCGATCGAGATTTAGGAGCGCTGGTAGTTGTTGCACTGTCCCCACCAGAAAGAGACAGACAGACATATAAACAGGCAAAGATAGTTTGACAGAGGGTGGGTTGACAAGAGAAGTATTCTACATGTATTGCTTACTAATGAATTTTATATACTGTGTCGTAGGTGTACTGTAAAGTGCTCAGAGCGCCAATGGTGGAATGGCGCTAAACAAATCTTCTTTAGTACAAGAAATAGTAGTAGTAGTGATAGTGATAGTAGTGATAGTAATACTAGTGTCATCGTCATCATCATCATCATTATCATAATTACTGTTGTTGTTTTTGTTGTTTTTTGTTGTTGTTGTTGTTGTTGTCAGTATGGAGATCTCTTGACGAAGACAAAATTGTATTGGTTGTTTCGTAGAGTACCACCATCGCCACTACCACCACCCCTTTCTTCCCAAGAGAGAGCGAGACAGAGTGAGGAAATAGGTAAACAGACAAACACAGAGGAACGTGAAGCTTGAAAACACTTTATTCCAGAAGGAGAGTAGCATTAGGTCCCACTGGATAAGTCTTACAGCTAGTCCTTGCCATCCCACACACATGTAAGTGTACAAACATAAAAGCAAACACACCAATTGAAATTAAAGAACACAATAACCCTACACTGACACCACCAGAACAACATCAATATTAAGATGAACAGTAAGAAGACTTTTTTTAATGTGACGTATCCAAAGTTCGAACCCACAAGAATTGGCATTTGAATCTGACGTTCAGCCATTTGAGTTATCGGAAATCTGCAGCCAGTTAGAAACAAAGCGCAAGACAGAGCCAGAGAGAGTCAGAGAGGCTGACAGGGACACAGAGAGAGAGAAAGACAGACAGAGACAGAGAGAGTCAGAGAGGCTGACAGGGACACAGAGAGAGAGAAAGACAGACAGAGCCAGAGAGAGTCAGAGAGGCTGACAGGGACACAGAGAGAGAGAAAGACAGACAGAGCCAGAGAGAGTCAGAGAGGCTGACAGGGACATACAGAGAGAGAAAGACAGAGACAGAGAGAGTCAGAGAGGCTGACAGGGACACACAGAGAGAGAAAGACAGACAGAGCCAGAGAGAGTCGGAAAGACCGACAGACGGGGACCTGGAGGAAGAACAGGAACAGAAACGATTTAAATTTTAACAAAATTGTTATTATTGAAATTTCATTGTCGAAGGTAGTGGCATCAACATCACCATAGCGTATCTACACTAATGCAATTACATTACGAGCGTATAATCGTGCCCATGAGGTTCTGTACTCAAGAGACAGACACAGAGGCATAGAAACTCAGAGAGAGAGAGGGGGGGGGGGGAGTAGAGAGACACAGATTGAGGCAGAGAAGAGTGGGTTGGCAAAAGATAGGAAGCATTCTCTTGGCGAATTTCGTCTCCTATTGATGAAGACAGAAGTGCACCTGTTGTCTGGAAAGATATCTCTTCGCCTTTACTCTCACCTCGCTCATCATGCCCCGCTTTCAAATGCCTCCCTCTCCCCCCCCCCCCCCCTGCCTCCACTTCCATCCTCGTCCCCTGTTAGCGTCTTATCCAAACGATTAAGGGATATTTCAGTCAGATCGGATCTTTGATTAGTGCTCTCTTTCTTGTTGTCTTCAGGAGTTCTGTGTTTGTTGAGCCTTCTTAGACGGAAGTAGGTTTGTTAGTGCGTAATGTGGTATAACACCTCTCTCTCCCTCTGTCTCTGTCTGTCTCTGCCTCTGTCTCTGTCTCTCTGTCTGTCTGTCTCTGTCTCTCTGTCTCTGTCTCTCTCTCTCTGTCTCTGTCTCTCTCTCTATTTATCTCTCTCTGTCTCTCTCTCTGTCTCTCTCTCTCTCTCTCTCTCTCTCTCTCTCTCTCTCTCTCTCTCTCCCTCCCTCTCTCTGCCTTTCTGTTTGAACTTTTCTGTGTATCTCTTATAATATATGTATCTGTCTGTCACAAAGACACATCGATGTGAATCGTACTTAAATTGAAGAAAAGATAGAATGAACAGATGTGTGCATGTGTATGTGTCGGTGTGTGTGTGTGTCGATGTCGGTGTCGGTGTGAGTCTGTCTAGTGGTGGTCATATACAAAAGGTCTGCTTGACTTAGTGATTTTATACAAGTATGTGTAAAATGTGCATGCGTGTGTGAGTGTGTTTGCGTTAGAGTTTGGAGAGGACGGATGTTTTAGTTTTAATACTGTGGTAACAGTCAAGAGGAATTTGCTATCACTGGCGGGTAGGAGGTTTGTTGAAATAAAGCATTTTCTGCACGCATTACCTGATAAACAATCCATGCACCTGTTCCGTCCCCTATTAATACCTATCTGGAGGCTGTAGCTCACCTGACAGGTCAGATTCAGATTCAGGTGGAGATCAGATGATTCCAGACTGGCAGAAGAAAGCGGTCCCGGGGATGGGGGAGGGGAAAAAAACCGGTTCTAGATTTATAAATAGAGAATGATTGTCAGGGGTCACATTGCCAAGTACAGTAATGCGGATGCGTTGTTACAACTCCAAGAGAGAGAAAGTAGGATTGCCTCCTTTGCAAGAAGAAATGGGTGGGGGCGGTGGGGGGAGTGGGCAATTCTAGATTGTCTTAAAGTAGAAGAAGAAAGAGGCTGGTTCCAGTTTGTGGGGAGGGGGGAACAGGAGGAATTCTAGATTTTCTGAAAGTACAAAAAGAAACGGGCTGGATAGAGGGGGGGGGGGGGGGGGAGCAAGTCTAGATTGCCTAAAAGTTGAAGAAGAAAGGATGGGTGGGGATTGTGGGGAGGGGAGCAAGTCTAGATTGCCTGAAAGTAGAAGGAAGAGGATGGGTGGGGATTGTGGGGGGGGGGGGGGGGGAGGGAAAGCATGTCTAGATTGACTGAAAGTAGAAGGAAGAGGTGGATGGGGATTTGTGGGGGGGGGGGGGAGCAAGTCTAGATTGACTGAAAGTAGAAGAAGGATGAGGATGGGTGGGGATTTGGGAGGGGGGGGGAGCAAGTCTAGATTGCCTGAAAGTAGAAGAAGAAAGGATGGGTGGGGATTTGTGGGGGGGGGGGGGGGAGCAAGTCTAGATTGCCTGAAAGTAGAAGAAGAAAGGATGGGTGGGGATTTGTGGGGGGGGGGGGGGAGCAAGTCTAGATTGCCTGAAAGTAGAAGAAGAAAGGATGGGTGGGGATTTTTTTTTTGGGGGGGGGGGAGCAAGTCTAGATTGCCTGAAAGTAGAAAAAAGAGGATGGGTGGGGATTTGGGGGGGGGGGGGGACAAGTCTAGATTGCCTGAAAGTAGAAGAAGAAGAATGAGGATGGTTGGGGAATATTGGGAGGGGGGAGGGGGAGGAAGGAGCAATTCTGGATTGTTCGAAAGTAAGAAAAAGATAGGAGGCATTCTCTTGGGATTGGGGGTGGGGTGGGAGCAAGTCTAGGTTGTCCGAAAGTAGAAAAAGAAAGGGGTGTGGGTGAGATTTTGAAGGGAATGGCAATTTTACATTGTCTAAAAGTAGAAGAACAAAGGGGCTGGGTGGTGTTTGTGGGGGGGGGGGAGGATCACTCCCCCCAGGTAAGCCAGGTACTATTCTGTATGGTTAGACTAAGAAAAGAAAGAGATTGGTTGAGGTGTGTGTGAATGTCTCTGTGTGTATGGGATGGTGGTGGAAATATACGTTATCATAAATTAATGGAAGAAAAAGTAGGTCCAATAGAGATTTGGGTGGAGATGGGAATGGGGTGGGTAGTGTTGTGAGAAAGCAGAAGAAAGGGGCCGGGTGCAGAAGAAGAGAATGATTTTTGATTGTCTGCAAGCAAGAGACTAAAGAAAGCAGGGGCGGACGGGTGGTAGGCGCTTCTAGATTGTCATACAAAAAATGAAAGGAGAGATAGAGAGGGAGTTCATGAGTGGGGGAGGGACGTGGAGCGATGGTATCTTCTCTAAACAGACGAGGTGGTTCGCAGCGCCCAATGTAATTATATTAAAAGTGTAAGGCGCTGAGGATAGCGATAATGACGATAAAATTACAGCTGGTTTTTGGAGGGATAAGGGTGATTTTTCTTTCAAATAAAGTGTTCGCCTGTAGATTATAGCTGATAGTGCCATATAGAGCTTCCACGGTTGTTTAAAAAATGTTTGACGAGGATTTAAACTGAGATAGCGTGAAAGAAAGAGAGAGAGAGAGAGAGAGAGAGAGAGAGTCTGTGTGTGTGTGTGTGTGTAAGGAAAGAGAGGAGGGGGGCGGAGAAAGACAGACAGGCAGCCAGATAGATGGAGACAGAAATAAATAATAAGTGTATTTGCATTTATATAATCACCACACACTCTCACAAACACATACAGAAACACACTTACACATACACACACACACACACACACACACACACACACACACACACACACACACACACACACACACACACACACACACACACACACACACACCACTCACTCACTCACTCACACACACACATTTACACACACACACACACACACACACACACACACACACACACACACACACACACCACACACACACACACACACACACACAGATAAACTCATGCGCGTACACACACACGCACACACACATACATACAGCACAATATTTCTTGCATAATCTACCGGGAAGTGTTTAGATGATGCCAGTGTGTGTTTTATTTTAGCCAACATGCTTTTTGTCCACGTACAAATGGCAGGCATAAACATTTCAGCTGAAATCTGGGAACAAGACATTTATGCCTCCAGCAAGTTTATGGGCGGAAAGCGTGTGGGTCTTGCTGCAAAATGGTTGGTTAGGTGAAGTCGTACGCTCGTATCAGCGATTTTCTACAAACATATATATCACCCATATAGTCTTTTTTAATCCTTGTTTAAAACGAACAGAGAAAACGGACATGGAAGTTGATTCGAACTGAGCGTTTCGTGTGTGTGTGTGTGTGTGTGTGTGTGTGTGTGTGTGTGTGTGTGTGTGGTGTGTGTGTGTATGTGTGTGTGTGTGTGTGTACACGTGGGCGTGCGTGTGCGTGCATGCTAAAATGTGTACGTGTGTGTGCGTGCATATTAGAGGGTAGAGTGTGTGTGTGTGTGTGTGTGTTGTGTGTGTGCGCGCGCGCGCGTGCGCGCCCGTGCGTGTATGCGTCCCAAATGTATCACTAAAAAGGTTTTCAGCTGTTTATGTATGATTCTTTTAATCAAATGTGGAAAAAGTACTACTCTAGTGGGTAACTAACCAGTGTTGATGAAAATGCTAGTCCCTTGGTTAAACGTCTATGGTAAGCCCAGCTAAGCAAAGCAGCTGAGCAGCAGAAGTAATTTTACTCGCTGTATTTCTTACTTCCCTTGTATATCTATATAGAGGTTTGCTGCAGCCTGTTCTGTTGTAGAAGTAATTGTAAATGCCTGTACGACGCATGTTCCTGTAAGATACTTCTGTAAGGAGAACTGAAGCAAGGATAGCTTTGACCTGGGAAGACCAGTTAAGGAACGCAGGGATACTCTGTGTGAAGACCAACTTCATCAGCTGTGGTGTGGACACCGTAACTATGAATACACTGTCCGCAACAGAGTAAGCTGACAACGGCAGTGCACGCGGGACACAGTCACGTTTGAACAGCACGGAACAGCTGCTACTAAACAGAAGAGGGATCTGCGGAAGCACAACCCAAGGACGCAGTATTGCTTTCTATGCAGTGCCTGTGGAAGAACAATGTGCTTACAGGATTGGGCTTGTATCCTACATGAAAACCCATACCAGGCGATAGAGGACCATACAAGACTGGTCTTGTATTCTACATGAAAACCCATTCCAGGCGATAGAGGACCATACAAGACTGGTCTTGTATTCTACATGATAACCCATACTAGGCGATAGAGGACCATACAAGATGTTTGTATTCTACATGAAACCATCCAGGCGATAGAGACTAAAATGGTCTTGTATTCTACATGAAAACCCATACCAGGCGATAGAGGACCATAAAAGATTGGTCTTGTATCTCATGAAAACCATAACGATGACGAAGAGGTCTTTATCCTACATGAAAACCATACCAGGCGATAGAGGACCATAAAGATTGGTCTTGTATCCTGCATGATAACTCATACCAAACGACGGAGGACCACGGAAGAAGGTCTTTTATCCTACATGAAAACGCATACAAGGTGATAGAGGACCATACAAGATTGGTCTTGTATCCTACATGAAAACTCATACTAAGCTGTAAAGGACCATACAAGATTGGTCTTGTTTCCTACTTGAAAACTCATACTAAGCTATAAAGGACCATACAGATTGGTCTTGTAATCTATATGAAAACCCATACCAGGCGATAGAAGACCAGTATGTCTACTTATACGTAGGTCGGAACGGCAGAAGAGTCCGTCATTATCAATTGCTCATAGATCATGCCTGTTTTAGTTATGCTCTTATGTCCCTGGCGTTATGGTATTTGAAAACATAATGTCTGCCTTTTCCTCCCTGATCTAACAGAAAAGAAAAGACTGTTTTAAATTTTTGGTTGTATGGCTTCTCCATCCTGATGTATTTTTCCCCTCCCAGCCCTAATGGAGGCTGGTTTTGGTGCCGTTTTTATCTGGTGATGCGTCAAGCATCGCGTTACGGAAGGTGGACACGCAGAAGAAGCCGAGGAGGAGATATGATGTGCAACGGGAGACTGAAAAATATATGGGGGCTTACATAAATCACGCGCAGGGATCAGAGAGAATGGGCAGAACTGAAAACTGCCTGCACATCTATCATTCTATCATTCCACCTGCGGCTTTTACCTCTCTACATACCCTGGCAAGACTTTTTATCCCCTCTGTCGTGTTTCATCTCCTCTTGGATGTTGCCCTGATTATTTTTTTAATATATGTCTTAAAAAGCGGAGGGAAGGTTGCTGATTAATACCGACCCATGGCGCCTGTGTGTGCGTGTCAGTACTCCAAATTGTAAGTTAGGTTAGCCTCTTTTGCGTATCTGTGTGTCTGCTTTTGTGTCGGTGCCGCTATATCATCGTCACAGATGTGTAGAACGACAACTTCTCTGTTTGTTTCTTTGTTTTGATGTGTTTTTATTTGCTTCGTTTTGTTTTGTTTTGTTTTATTTTATTCTTGTTAATGAGCTATTATTCTTACATGCACTCGAATATGCGCGTAGGCTTTTACCTGTATGGTTGTTTTTTACCCCACCATTAAAGTAATGATAGACCATTTTCGGGGGACCCAGCTCTTCAAAAATTTTGTCAATTCTTTTTTTAGATTTGATATAAAAAAAAATTGAAAAAAACAGTATTTTCTTCGGGGTAGTTGTAAATGCTTAGGTCTGGGTGGACTTTGTCCAGGTTAAGGGTCATCACCCATCAGTGTCATGGAGTTCGATGGTAGCTGACACAGCAGACGTCACAACAGCTCTCCTCCATGTACTCCGGTCTTGACTTCACTGTGCTATTTCGTAGACCTCCAAACCGCTGATGTTGGTGATGCTGCTCAAACAGGAGGTGGATGATCCGCCCGGATTTCATTTGGCCACAACTTTTTATCGTAAAACTGTTGTCATTACGGTTGTGTTGGGATTGCGGATTTTATGGCCGATGTATCTTATTTCTCCTTTTGTTGTTGTTGTTGTTGTTGTTGTTGTTGTTGTTGTTGATTTCTGCCAGAAGATGACGTTAGATTGTGAATTCGTTCAGAATTGCTTTCATTTGTTCTTATGTCGATCCATTTGACTCTAAGAAGCATCCTGAAAGACTAGATCTCTGCTGCTTCGATCTTATTTTCATCCGTTTTTCTGCGTCCTTTTAGCGTCGTGATGGCTCAAAGTGTCAAATCGTAAAACGCAAGGACAGATTTCTGGGATGGGTTTTATATACATTTACATTGGACGGATCTGGAGCAAATTCGACGTGTTTCTTCGTTTGAAAAGATACTGAACAGTTTAGTTGTGCATTGCTTATTCTCGAGATGTCAGTCAATCCAGCGGGGAACAAAAATTATGAACTGACGGACGGGAGAAGGAGTTTGACCAGGCTACGTCACTGTTATTACCTCCCTTCGTTTCCATGAGGTTATTATAATACGTCGTTATACTAGAAGACATTATCAATGCGGTTTTACCATGTGGTTTACGAGTGTTAGTTGCTTGTCTGTCTGTCTCTCTCTCTCTCTCTCTCTCTCTCTCTCTTTTTTTTTCTCTCTCTTTCTCTCCCTCTCTCTTTCTCTCTCTCTCTCCCTCTCTGTCTCTCTCCGTCTATCTCTCTCCCCTCTCTCTCCCCTCTCTCTCTCTCTCTCTCTCCCTCTCTATCTCTCTCTGTCTCTCTGTTTCTGTCTGTCTCTCTCTCTCCTCCCTCCCTTCTCTCTCTCTCTCTCTCTCTCTCTCTCTCTCTCTCTGTCGCATTCGCTCCCTCTTTTTGTCTCAGTATATGCATATACATAACAAAACAAACAAAAAAGAATCCCAGAGCCCATTACTTCAGTTGGTTGGAGCGCTGGGCTGATAAGTAGAGGTTGTGGGTTTGACCCGAAATGCGTCTCGTATTTATTTTCGGCAGACTTTTAGTGCAGTTGATAAGAGTTGTGTATGCAACCTTTCATGTTTCTAGTTCAGTTGCTGTCAGTCATGTCCACTGCCCGTTGACTTATTGAAACAGAAAACATCCAACATGCACGCCCACGGAAGATGATGTATGGAAACTATGTAGCAACATACCGCCTGCATAATGTGAGCAAAATACGCCTCAAAAAAAAAAAAAAAAAAAAAAAAAACCAGCTGGAAAGCTATAAAAGGAAAAAGTCCTAGTTTGCAACAATTGATATGGCCAGACTACTACCTGTCACTGTTCTTAAGGTGTGTGGGGGTGGGGTGGAATGGGGGAAGTTAATGACAGCAAACCCTTTGCCTGAAATAAAGCCAATCAGTCCCTTTGATGACAGGAAATGCAGAGACCGCTCGCTTTACACTCGCACTATCCATCACTCCGTGCTTTTGCAGTCAAGGAAAACAACAAGAACTGTTCGTTGTGTAGGCCTGTCGACTGACACACAGTCCAAATGATGATTACCGACAGACAGACAGACAGTCCAGATGATGATTACCGACAGACAGTCCAAATGATGGATTACTGACAGACAGACAGACAGTCTAGATGTTGATTACCGACAGACAGTCCAAATGATGGATTCCCGACACATAGTCCAAATGATGGATTACGACAGACAGACAGTCAGTCCAGATGATGATTACTGACAGACACACAGTCCAGATGATGATTACTGACAGACACACAGTCCAAATAATGGATTACTGACAGACAGACAGACAGTCCAGATTATGATTACTGACAGACAGTCCAATGATGATTACGACAGACACACAGTCCAAATAATGGATTACCGACAGACAGACACACAGTCCAGATGATGATTACCGACAGACAGTCCAATGATGATTCGACAGCAGACGTCCAGATGATGATTACCGACAGACAGACAACAGTCCAGATGATGATTACCGACAGACAGACACACAGTCCAGATGATGATTACCGACAGACAGACAGACAGTCCAAATGATGATTACCGACAGACAGACAGACGTCCAGATGATGATTACCGACAGACAGACACAGTCCAGATGATGATTACCGACAGACACACAGTCCAGATGATGATTACGACAGACAGACACACAGTCCAGATGATGATTACCGACAGACAGACACACAGTCCAGATGATGATTACCGACAGACAGACACACAGTCCAGATGTATGATTACCGACAGACAGACACACAGTCCAGATGATGATTACCGACAGACAGACACACAGTCCAGATGATGATTACCGACAGACAGACACACAGTCTAAATGATGATTACCGACAGACACACAGTCTCAATGATGATTACTGACAGACACACAGTCCAGATGATGATTACTGACAGACACACAGTCCAGATGATGATTACCGACAGACAGACACACAGTCCAGATGATGATTACGACAGACACACAGTCAAATGATGATTACTGACAGACACACAGTCCAGATTATGATTACTGACAGACACACAGTCCAGATGATGATTACGACAGACACACAGTCCAGATGATGATTACGACAGACAGAACACAGTCCAGATGATGATTACTGACAGACACACAGTCCAGATGATGATTACTGACAGACAGACAGTCCAAATGATGATTACTGACAGACACAAGTCCAGATGATGATTACTGACAGACACACAGTCCAGATGATGATTCCCGACAGACACACAGTCCAATGATGATTACTGACAGACACACAGTCCAATGATGATTACCGACAGACAGACAGTCCAGATTATGATTACCGACAGACACACAGTCCAGATGATGATTACCGACAGACACACAGTCCAGATGATGATTACTGACAGACACACAGTCCAGATGATGATTACCGACAGACAGACAGTCCAGATGATGATTACCGACAGACACAATCCAGATTATGATTACCGACAGACACACAATTCAAATGATGATTACCGACAAACACACAATTCAAATGATGATTACCGACAGACGCACAGTTCAAATGATGATTACCGACAGACAGCACAGTTCAAATGATGATTACTGACAGACGCACAGTTCAAATGATGATTACCGACAGACACACATTCAAATGATGATTACCGACAAACACACATTCAATGATTACCGAAACGAGTTAATGATGATTACCGACAAACACACAAGTTCAAATGATGATTACCGACAGACACACAATTCAAATGATGATTACCGACAGACCACAGTTCAAATGATGATTACGACAACCACAGTTCAAATGGTGATTACCGACAGACGCACAGTTCAAATGATGATTACCGACAGACGCACAGTTCAAATGATGATTACCGACAGACGCACAGTTCAAATGATGATTACCGACAACACACAATTCAAATGATGATTACCGACAAACACACAATTCAAATGATGATTACCGACAGACGCACAGTTCAAATGATGATTACCGACAGACACACAATTCAAATGATGATTACCGACAAACACAGTCCAAATGATGATTATGATTTGTGTTCCTCCAGTTACAGAAAGCGCTGAGAGCAACAAGCTGATGTTCATCCTGGTGCCTAGCATCACCATTCCTCTGGCCCTGGCCATTCTGTTGGCCATCGTCTGCTTCTGCCAGAGGAACCGAGGACGTGGTGGAGGTCGACATCACAGCACCAACGGCAAGACAGGGCAGCCCGTGGAGATGAGTCCCCTCAATCCCAAGCCCAACACCCGTGCCAAGGAGATCCCTGCACATAGCATCCGTTACCTCCAGGAGCTGGGGGAGGGCGCTTTCGGAAAGGTGAGGTTGTTGTTCGTGTTTTATACATTCATTGACTGACACTTGACTGAGATCAAGATTTAGCGCATTGTGTGCACATATATTATCACTATAAATGCATAAAGTAAGAGCACATCTACGCGCTGATTTGGCTTAAATACACAACACGCACATATGAGCGCACATAAACATTCGTATACTTCATGCATGCGTGATACCATAACAAACGTAAGTGAATAAATGTATTCATTTTATGCCCAGTACTAATTACCATGATGCTGATGGTACGAAAGATTAGATTTATAGTTTGATAATAATAGGAAGTGGAAGAATATTGAATTGGTGTTTGAACGCACCAGGAATAGCTTATGAGATCTACAGTGTAACAGAACTCGTACAGAAGTAATGGAATCATAATTATACGCTTACACACGCGTGCGCATGCGAGCGCTTACAGACACACACACACGTACACACACACACACACGTACACACACACGAACTCAGAGACAACACACATGCACGCGCGCATGCACACACACACACGCAAATATCCCAACAAAAAACAGTGACAGATGAATTTTCCTCCAGTCGATATCATAGTTAAAAGTTTTTATAACAAGAAAAGGGACATCATTCTATTTCTATGCTGTAAGTTCAGAAACATGTTCGTTAATGCTACACGTTTAACCAAATGAAATTAATGGATTCTTTCTAACATCCTCTTGCTCACAGCATGTAAGAATTCATTTCTATTTTTCATGGCAGCTTCAGAGCAGGAGAGGGAGATGGAATGTTTACAACGTCTATGGAGTAAGGGAAACAATCTCTTAAGCTGTTGCAATTTTTTTCTTCCAAGGGAGGCAATCGTCTTTCGGCCTTTCAGGAGAGAAGTTGAAGACTGATTTATCCTGTGTAGTCAGTCGTCTGGTCCCCTTTGTGCCTGTTACAACGAGCATAACATTTTTTTGCTTAGAATTGCCAAGAAATATATATAGCATCAAAAATTGCTCATGCAAGCTTTTAGGCTGATGCAATAAAACAGCGAGAAGAAATTAATATGTCGTTTCTCTTGACTAGCATGTTAAAATGTTGTTACATGCGTTTTTAAAAATATGTGGTAATGTCTTTTGGATAGGGATGAATGTGTTTGTTTCTTTCTTTCTTTCCTTCTTTCTTTCTTTTTTCTTTGTATTTTGATGGGTTTGTTTGTTGGCAATGGGTATATCTCTCAAAATTCAGTAAACCAGAACAACTGTTCGAAGAGTGTATTCGATAATAATAAATCATTATTTTCGAGACTCATTTGAATCCACTGCACATTTATATATTTACAAGATACAGAATGTAATACATACATGACTGATATTATACACACACGCATGCACACATGCACGCACGCACCTGCGTGCTCACACACACACACATCAGAATAAGCTCCACACATACATACATGTACACAATGATGAAAACCATTATTTACACATACCTATGGTAAAAAAAAAAGTATACATACATGAATGAATACACGATGCCACATGCTCAGTAGTTAGAAGTGGGAAATACATACTGATGGATGAGCAATTATGATATCAACGATGGAAGGAGTGGGTGAACAGGTCAGACTGTCTTTATTTTCTTTATGGGGGTAGGGAGGGTTGGGTTGGGTTGCTTGCTTGCTTGCTTGTTTGCTTGCTTGCTTGCTTGGTTAGTTGCTTGCTTGCTTGATTGATTGGTTGGTTTGGTTGGTTCGGTCGGTCGTCGGTTGGTTGGTTGATTGGTTGGTTGGTTGGTCGGTCGGTCGGATGGTTGGTTAGTTGGTTGATTGGTTGCTTGCTTGCTTGCTTGCTTGCTTGCTTGCTTGCTCGGTCGGTCGGATGGTTGGTTGGCTGGTTTGTTGATTGGCTGGTTGGTTGGTTCTGTCTGTGTGTTTTCTTTTTGTCACAGTGGACTTAACCGTGTGAAGTTTTGTCTGCTCACCCTTGGGAGAACGCGTCGGCGCATTTCAGTGCCACTCAAGTGTACACACTTGACATGAAATAGATGCACACATTTTCACCCTTGGCCCATTGCAGTAATCAATCAATTTGCTTTAGAAGTTATTTTGCTCTTGTTTGTACATGGTAGACATTCTGTGTTTGCTGATTGAGAAAACAAGATCAGAAACCTAATTCCTGTCAGTGACAAATTTCTGGCCAAATGGCAGAAAGTCCACATGAGCTATCAATATCAAGGTGCTGTGAGACCACCCATCAGACAAAACTAGTCATAATGTTTATAGCGGAAGCATAGATTTCATGCTATAGGAATATAAACCAAAAAATCTATCTCATTCTGTGTATTCAGGTGTACAAAGGGGAGCTGATAGGTTTGTATGGAGACAACAGTGTCACCAAAGTGGCCATCAAGACTCTGAAGGAGAGCTCAGCCCCCAAGGTGCAGAACGACTTCCGTCGTGAGGTGGACATCATGTCGGAGATGCGACACCCCAACATCGTGTGTCTTCTAGGAGTCTGCATGCGTCAGGAGCCCATGAGCATGCTGTTTGAGTTCATGGTGCAGGGAGACCTCCATGAGTACCTCATCATGCACTCCCCACACTCCGACATCTCTGTTGTAGACAAGGCCAGGATGGGGGGCAGCAGTAAGGTACTGGAGTACCCTGAGATGCTGATGATCTCCACACAGGTGAGGCTTCTGATAAGCTTAGACTGATATTTAAGATATATGATTTGAGTTTTCAGTGGCTAATTTTTTTATTTTGACTTGTGATCTCTCCACAAATGTGAGGCCTTTATTTAGTGTAAATTCTTTCTTTAAACCTTATGTTTTCAAAATCAATTTACAAACGGTCAACATATTAGACCGTTTGTAAATTGATTTTGAAAATAAATTTTGATTGTTAAGGACGATTTTGCGATGATGACTTTTTTAACTCTTTGACTCCTGCACTCTACCCTCCAACAGCAAAAACTGAACCCTTTGACTCGAGAGGTCCTCTCATTGGGTTGATTTTCTCTGTTGTGTTTTATAACAATGTAGATCTAATAAGTGTTATCCTAGAGTATTTGACAGGACTTTGTTTGTTTGTTTGTTTGTTTGTTGTAATAATCAGTCACCTTTTATTTTGGCATCCAGGCCTTTTAACAATTAGATGCGTGTAAACCTTACAGTTTTATCACTGTACTACAAGTATGGGAATAGGGTATGCGCATGTAATTTGTTTTGTACTTAGATGCGCTGATGCATCTCACATTTCTTCTCTTCCCACATTTAACTAGTATGAACGTGTGTCTGTGACAGGTTGCTGCAGGCATGGAGTACCTAGCCTCCCATCACTTTGTGCATCGTGATCTGGCGGCCAGGAACGTGCTGGTGGGGGAAGGACTGACTGTCAAGATCTCCGACTTTGGCCTGTCTCGCGACATCTACTCCTCCGACTACTACCGAGTCCAGAGCAAGTCTCTGCTACCAGTACGCTGGATGCCTCCGGAGTCTATCATGTACGGCAAGTTCACCACGGACAGTGACGTGTGGTCCTTCGGTGTGGTGCTTTGGGAGGTCTTCTCGTTCGGCCTGCAGCCTTACTATGGCTACTCCAACCAGGAGGTGATCGAGATGATCAGGTCGCGCCAGCTGCTGCCTCAGCCTGAAGATTGTCCAGGAAGGATTTACGGTCTGATGGTGGAATGCTGGAATGAGATCCCTTCGCGCCGACCTTCATTCCGGGAGAGTCATGCTCGGCTGAGGGCATGGAAAAGCGAGCTGATGGCGGTGCAGAATCCACACTGGTCTCTGTCCCAGAGTCAGTCGGCTCACTCGTCCAGCACTCACCAGAGCTCACAATCACAGCCGTCTCACCACAGCAGTACAGGTCCCAGCAACACCACAGCGCTCACCGGACTCACCGGCAGCTCCAACACATCAGACCCCAACTCTACCACAGGAGGAGCTAGCGGGCTGGGGATGCCACACATGATGGGAGGTCAAAGTCAGCTGGCAGGTCAAGGTCAAATGCCAGGTCACATGATAGGGCAGCCCCACCCTCACTTCGCCATGTCCCAGGGTCAGATGATGTCCATGCCGCCACACATGATGGGTGGGGGGCCACCTCCCCAGTACGTGATGGCGCGTCAGGGCTTGAACCCTGTGCAGCTGCCACCTCCAGCCTACAACGCTTACAACAGTCACCTGAACAAAGCCTCTCCGGCAGGCTCCGTCACCAGCTCCAAATCGTCCAACAGTGGAGGCTCCGCCAGTAGCGGCCCCACCAACCCACTCAATGGTCCTTCCTCCTCCATCCCCACTACCCACCAAAACAACCTGGGCAACGGGGGCATGCGTTTGGGCGCCAGTCCTCTCCCGCCTGTCAGCAGTGCCCCCTCTGACAAGTTCAACAACTTCGTGCCACACAGTGCTTACATTCCCACCGAACAGAGGACTTCCGAGATCTAAAGGGAGAGCATGCACAAGGTGCTGAAAGGGGAATGTGTGGTGTGGACACAGAAATATGTGGGGAATATACTTGCCTAGTTCAGAGGTGGGGGTGAGACACAGGCGCATGAAGGACCTGCCATATTCAGAAGTTGAGTTGATGAACAATTGTGTGCAGAATGTGCCAAGTTCCTTGCTAAGCGTACTTATTGCCTAGACCTGCTTACTGACCACTACCAGTGGCTTTTGGAGCACAGCCATTGAGCGCTTAAAGTGGACGTCATCTCATAGCAGTGGGACACTGGTTTAAACGACAGATATTGACAGAGACATTGTCACAGTGACTCTGCTAACGCCTATTCAGGAACTGTCCTATGGAGCAGTCCTTTGATGTTACTCTACAGCTTAACTCAACATCATCGTGATGAGACTGTAGATGCTACTCGCGCAGAGAATATTTACGAATATGAAAACTACAAGGAATATAACTTCTTATCCATAAGAGTGTACAGAGAGTAAGGTCATCAGTTTGAATGGTGACCTGAAACGTTCTCTGCTGAACATCAGTACATCAGCCAGTACTCAACATGTCTCTGTCACAGTGAACCGACCACTCGACTCCATGAACATGGATGAAGTTGTTTTTTACACTGAACCCTGTAGTCTTGTTCACAGGAGCCAAGAGGAACTGCCAGCACAGACAGAGATTTCATACTTGTTTTGCTGTCACAGTTGCACAACATCATACAGATTTGGGCCATGAATTGAGACAGACAGTGTTAAACAATGTCCAGAAAAAGCAAGCTGGGAGCTTACGTTGACAAAGAAGAAGAATAGCATCGCGTGCAGAGTGGCTGATGCAGTCAGAAAGACAGTATATATACTGTGATAAGCAATACATACGATGGATGGTGAGATTTATATCGTGTATATTGTAGGTAAAGCGTTACCGTGTAAAGTACGTTATGGTTGGTTTTTCTCTTGTGCTTGCATGAAATACAATGATTGTTCATATTATGAGCCCAAGTACGCGAAGAAAAAAAAAAGTAACTGGTATGTGGTGTTGGTTAATGTTTTTGTACAATGATGTAACCTCCCTTGATCTGCTACCCTCTTTCGTCTGCTTGTTTGTTTAATTGCCTTAATTGCGCGTTTTTATTTCTGGTTATCAAGTGATACTGATGATTTGACTTCACTCCTCAAGGAGACAAATGTCTCATTATTTGTGTTCAAGGTCTTTCTCAATGTCTACAGTTGGTGTGACAGTACATACAGTCACGTCCTCCTCATGTGTAGGCCTGATGTGGTACATGGAATCAAACACAAAATACTGAATCTCATTTCTTTTCTGTTGCACACTGATTTGATATTTGATTAGTGATTGACTTTAGGTGCTTATGAGTTCATTAATGGAATGGTGAATATTGCGGTCATCACTCATTTTCTTCTTCTTGTTCAGTCACCGACTGTCCGTCTTCCCTCCCTTTCCTCTTTTCTGAACCCCCTCCCTCCCCACTTCTCTCTCTCTCTCTGTCTCTCTCTTTCTCTCTCTCTGTCTCTCTCTCTCTCTCTGTCTCTCTCTCTCTCTGTCTCTCTCTTCTTCTCTCACTCACTCTTTCTCTATCTCCCTCTTTTGTTTTGTTTTTTCCAGGGTTGATCAACAGATCATTCATTCATTTGTTTATGCTCCCTCACATTCTCCGTCCCTTTCCTTTCTTGTCTTCTTTCTCTCATGTCCTCAGCTCCCATATCACTATTTTCAAATATGCTTCTGCAGATATCCAAGATTTTCTGCACACAGAATCGTAAGGACTCACATCACGCAAGGCTTTAACTTCATTTCATCTGTCTTCATTGACACACACACACACACATACCCCTCCAAAAAAAATCTGCAGGTGCTAAACTAACAGAATGATTGAGTCATACACAGGTAATTCACATTGTTTCTGTTTACTTTGAGACAATCGGTTTCAGTATTTCATCATCAATTTTTGCAAACCAGACTGCCAAAAGGGAAAATGCGCAAGACACTGGGAAGGTTAAGAAAATTGATGTACATGGATACTCTTGACACTGCCATCTATGTGATGATTTTTTCCCCAAAATAAGATATTGATGTAATTTGTTGGGTTATCAGTATCATTAGTTGTAGAAGTATTATGATTAACAAACTTCATGGAATTGATAAAGAAATTTTAAAAAATCATCAGTTCATGTGTATATCTTTGTAAACATTCGTTGCATTGTTGCTTAAAACTCTGAATTTGATTTAAATGAGCGTATGGAATTTTGTCATTGAGTTTATTTTTTTACTTATCTAGTTAGTTGGTTAGTTAGTTTGATAGTTTGTTTGTTTGTTAGTACGTTAGCAAGTTTCATAAAGCATTCTAAAAAATTCTAAATTTTCTTCTCTTTTGGAGGATCGAAAATTAACTATTCATGAATATGTCTTCACCAATCCTTCCTTTTTCATCTCTGACAAAAGTTTATGTTCATTGTATTTACTTAACAAAATTTCTCTTCAAATTTATTTTTAATTCATTTATTTCATCATAAATGATGTCCCCCTAACCTCTACACTTGGACTGAAGTTGTCTTTGAATCATTGTGATTTCTCTGTATTGGTCGTGCTGTGTTGTGATGTTGTGATTACTGTAAGAACAGAAAATAAAGGGTTTATATGATTTTGATGTAACTTGGTCCATTTCTTTTGAGACGATTTGTTTTGTGCTGGGGCTGTTGTTTGTTTGCTTGATCATTTTCTAATGAATTGTTTTTTTGGTTAGATGTATTTGTTATTGGTCTTGTATGGGGGTGTGCAGGTTTATGGTGTGTATGTGCGTATGAATGTGTGTGTATGTGTGTGTGTGTGTGTATGTGGTTTGTGAAGAAGAAAGAGAGGGAGGACAGATGGTTTATATATGGAGGAGAGGTATGAAGGTTACTGTACGCAGATCTTTCTGCATAATTGTAAGTGTGCATACGTGTATGTAAACCTTAAGGGATGGGAATTTTCTTTTCCTTTGTGTTGATTATCTGTAATTTTGCTGTTGTCGTTTCTCATTGCTTTTTTTTTTCTTTCCATCACTTTCTGTTCATTTCATTCTTGACCAGCTTACCTGATTCGTTAGTCATCATATCCACGAAGAAACCAAAGAATTAGTCATTTTTCTTGTGCGAAGGTCAGATAGATGCTTGGAAATAAATTCCTACTTGCATTGCTTTCAGTTGAACTTTGATGTGAGTGGTAGCATAATATTTGCAAAACGTGTGTGAAGATTTGTACTTTTTTTCTTAATTGTTGTTGTGTATAGTGTGTGTATTCTATTGTGTGTGTCTTCATAATGACTTTACTGTTTTTATCCAGCAGATGTTTGCTGGCTATTTGCTCCGGAGCTGAATTATGGATGCTTACAAATGTTCTCGAGATCTTGAGCTTGGTTCATTTGTGTTTCTGGAGACAGAAGTGCAATGATGTAGTTCTGCTCTGTGGACGAAGCATAAAGATTGACATCATTTCAACAATTGTCTGGTCAGGTTCGTCGAATTCAGACAATCCATAGTCGTAATATTGTGTGACTGGTTTTATAACGTAGTGGTTGAAAGTAATGAAATCTTCACTGTTTTATTTTGTACATTGATTTATTACAACTTTTATTTGATAATGCGTGCGAATGTTTAGTTGTATGTGTCGATGTGGGATTGTCATTGTGTGCATTTTGTATATTCAGTTTAAATGGAGAAGATGCAAGGGAGAGAAAAGGAAAGAGAGAAGTTAAAGAAATTAAAGAAACCATGTTCTGGATACAAGACAGGATTAAACAGAACACAGTCATGAAGTTTCAGTCTTTGAACAACTAAATTGACTGATTTATGTTTCTAAATTTACTGATTTATGTTATAATTCTCTTAAGAAAATAATATAAAGAAATGCGTAAGCCTGTTTTTTCGTTTTGTTTTGTCTTGTTTTGTTTTTTGTGATGCAATCTGCACCAGTGGCAAATAATCATTTTAAATGACATTGTGGTAGATCTCACTGCACCAGCTATCTCATTCCTGTTTTTGGAAAAATGATATAATTCATAGAATGTGCATTTGCACCCTTGAATGTTATGGATTAAGAGCTGAGCTGCTGATTTGATGATAACTTTAAAAAAAAAAGAGGACCAGTGTCCATGATTAATAATAATGATAAAAATGAGAGGATAAAAACGAAACATTGAATGTCAAATTAATTGTGGGGGGGGGGGGGGGTGTTACATGAACATAATAATTTGTCACGTACCTGACAGCATGATGTTGAAAGTAGTGTAAGCAAAATTTTATAGCCCGCAAATGGATGTATGGAGTGGTTTTTTATGTGATGATGCGTGTGAATGTTATTAGTACTAGAAATGTTGCCATTCTGCTTTTCGATTCAATGTGTTTTGCTATTTGATGAAAGGCGCGAAAAGATGTGTAGCTTAAGTATACAAAATGCCATGATTATATATTGTATGTATAATATTAGCACATTGTTTCGTGTCTGAATTTGTTGACTGTATATTATTTCATATATCCTCTTTTGTATCCTGCAGGTATTTATTACATTTTATAATGCTACAATTCTGAATACTGTATCCTTCAGACTGCATGACGAAATAAATAGTCCTGTACTTTCTACTTTGTTGCTCAAAGTTCCTGATTATTGGATGGTAGTTAACGGATTGTGATCATGTGCCATCTAGCTCTCTTTTCTCTAGTCTCTCTGTCTCTCTCCGTCTCTCTGTCTCTTCTCTCTCTCTCTCTCTCTCTCTCTCTCTCTCTCTCTCTCTCTCTCTCTCTCTCTCTCTCTCTCTCTCTCTCTCTCTCTCTCTCTTAGAGATGTTTGCCTTCGTATCACTTCAGCAAATTTTAGAAAGTAAAGATATTATTATGATCAAGATAAATTCAATGTTTCTTGGCATTCGACTATCTGCTCTCTGAAAGTATCAGTACGCAAATATCAAAATGGTTCATGGACATATTAGTTTGCCATTTATGTCCTGTAAGAGTTATGTATTCTAAATTAATGTTACTTGACACTGATCTTGAGGTGACATAGAAGAGCTCTTCTTTAAAAGCCATGAACCATGCACAGTGTGTTACCAACAAAGCTATACATATATACATATATATATATACTGTTACAACTTGACATATAAATGTAGACATGGGGATGCTGCATAATCTTGAAATGTTACATTTTGAATTTTCTCCTTTGCTCTTGACAGTCAGGATTCCTGTTAATCTAATCTATGCATTCGCATTTTTATTCTACGTTTCAACAAATAAATAATTTTGTTGCCTCAAACGCATAACAGAATTCTTGGTTATTGTTTGTTGTAGTTCAGATATATTCACTGCTCTGTGATCCGCTTTCCTGTTTACATTTACCCTGAAGATGTCAATTATCATGTTTTAAGTTATCTTCAGCAATGCAAGATGAAATTTGGAAACATGTTTTTATCAAAGCTGCAGCCAGAAACTCACTTAATACCAAGAACAACTGATTGTGTTGCCAGTCTGTCAGGATGATGTTTTCTGCACATTTTCAGCTTTCATAATTCGGCAAGATTTGTTTAGAAACATAGCATCTGATTGAAATGAAAAGTTGTTTTACACAACAAATTTGTGCACCCATTGTGTTATCAGTGTGAAAAAAAATGGACAGGGGTTAAGCCTGGACTTTCTTGTGTATATTTTTGAGCAGATCTTTAAAAAAAATGTCATGTGTTCAGAGCAACATGCACTAAATACATGTATTTTGATTTAGTCATATGTGCATGTATTGCTATCTTTATTAACGTTGGAGTCATTTCAAATTAAAAATAAGCAAAATCAAATCATGTTCAAAATTTGTTACAGTAAGTCACTTTCTTCTATGGTGTAAGCAGCCCTCGATTCTCACAGCTGCCAGTCGATTACCCGTTTTATTCAATTAGGAAACGTACAATATCTGTTTATATCGCTGATGATTTATTTTCAAAATGATTGTCAATTCATTGATAAATTTGAATGTTTCTGCCATATTTTGCCAGATGATTGATTGTTTGGTTTTGAAATTAATTCAGTTCTGCTAACTTAACACTGTTCTATGATTTTTGTCTTTTGACAAAGTGTTTCTTGCATACGTGTTCTAATTGTGTAAACGTTTGAAAGTTCTCTTGTTCAATGCCAGTCATAAACAAAAGTGAACTGTGTCAGTTATTGACTTGTGTGTTTTCGTATCAGAAAATAGGATGAAAAAAATGTCTTGTGCCTTTGAAGCACAAGTCGGCGTTTGGTTGAAATTGTCTGTGTTTCAGATGATTGATTTGTTTTCCCTTTTTAAGAGTGTGGTGATATACAATTCAGACAGACTCTATAAACAAAGTATAAATGCTTCGAATGCTGTAGTTTGTCTTTGGTTTTTGGTCTTTTTTAAGACAGTGACATTCAGAGAAAACTCAGTAGTGTAATGCTTGGTGTACTAGGATAGAAGTTTTATCCTTATCATATTTTCATATCACAGGGACTTGAGAGTTTAGAGAGGGGAGGGGAGGCTGCTCCATCCCAAACCCACCGCCACCTCCACTCTTTCAATATATTCAGATGTAACAATAATTAGATTACAGATTTTTGTGTCAGAAAAGAGGAAACTTTGGCCCGTAGGAAAATGTTTAAATGAAATTTTGTGTTAAAAGAGGGTGGGAGATGGTTGTGTTTCTGTTGTTTTTGCCAGTGTAGATTAGTGTTTCCTACTTCTTGCTTTCTTCTTTGTCTTTCTTCTGTGTTTCTTTTTCCAGCCTACTTTTCCTCATTCTCTCTTTTTTTTTTCTTTTCTTTTCATTGTTGTACTTTTTCCTGTTTGAGTTTTTCATTGTGTTTTTGTTTTATTTTATGTAATTGTACGGTAAAATAGCTCGAGAGTGCATTCGCTGGCTGTCTTTTGTTGTATCGGTGCTACAGTATAATTCTTGTTACAAGCTTTATAAGTACATGCGTACTACTATTACTACGTGTACGTGTACCCCACAGTGTGCATGCAGAGCTGGTCAGGCAGTCGACAAGTACTTGAGTACTGAAAGTTTCAGTGGCATGGCATGAGGGATTGACCTCTCTCTCTCTCTCTCTCTCTCTCTCTCTCTCTCTCTCTCTCTCTCTCTCTCTCTCTCTCACCTTTATCTCTCTCTCTGCCAGCATGCATTATCGCCCGCCATTGCTGATATTGTACAAAATAAATGAACAGGAAAAAGCAATTGCTGTGTGGCCTTTTTTTTGTGTGTGATGATAGTCGGTTTGCTGTTGGTCCTCTTCTCTCTCTCTCTCTACTCTCTCTCTCTCTCTCTCTCTCTCTCTCTCTCTCTCTCTCTCTCTCTCTCACTCTCTCTCTCTCTCTCTCTCTTCCTCTCTCTCTCTCTCTCTCTCTCTCTCCACACACACACATATATATATATATATACATATATATATATATATATATATATATATATATATATTGTGTGTGTTGTGTGTGTGTGTGTGTGTGTGTGTGTGTGTGTGTGTGTGTGTGTGTGTGTGAGTACGTGTGTATGTGCGTATGTGTTTGTGTGTGTGTGTGTGTGTGTGTGTGTGCTGGACGCTGTTGCACTGTTTTTGTTATCTTTTCCCTCTTCATTATAAACAGTTATCTTAATCAGAGGTTGATGGTTAATTTACAGACTTACATTCTGGCTGTTTTATAATATAATCCATGTTCACTTGATAAGGAAAAGCTCGCAAATCACTGAACCAAATAAAAAGAAACTGAGTACGATTACTGAACAGCAGTAACAAGTCTCCGTCGGAATAAACGGACAAGGCGTTGGAAATAGCATTCTCCAACTTCTGCAAGTGTCTGAGGTTACATATTAGTGGGCAGACAGTGTGAGGCTTGGTGCTATATACAAAGAGACTCCGTAAATACTATTGTCTTTGCTGTTATACAGTCCAGCTCAACTAAAGGAAATCGACGTTTGTACCAGAACCTTTACGAGTGCAGTGATCGCAGCATGTCTGCCTGACTTGTGTGGATAGTCCGATACGCCCTGACGCCCACGAACCAGCAGCCATATATGGGCAAATGTGAGGTCTGGACATCCCAACAGCGAACCCTGTGGATACTTATAAATTCTCAACGGCTGTAAAGGTTGATGAGAACGGGACAGGCAAAGTGGAAATCCACTGCCTTGTGGCTGTGTTCGGGAGAAGAGAAGACTAAGAAGTAAAGCCTGCACAACTCTGGTGTGGAGTCCCTAACGCAATTGAATGGTGCATCACATCTTCTAGCAGCTTCTGCACCCAGACTAATGCTAAATGTACACTAATCGCTACATTTTCATTTGAACGTCATCGAGGCTGAGAGGGGGTGGGGTGGGGGTGGGGGAGCAGCCCAGCTATTGAAGTCGCAATGGAAGGCTTGGGTAAACATAGGACACAGAAGGCCTGGGTAAACATAAGACAATGGAAGGCCTGGGTGAACATAAGACAACAGAAAGCCTGAGTTAACGTAAGACAGTGGAAGGCCTGGGTGAACATAAGACAACGGAAGGCCTTGGTAAACATAAGTCAGTGGAAGGCCTGAGTAAACATAAGACAGTGGAAAGGCCTGGGTAAACGTAAGACAGTGGAAGGCCTAGGTAAACGTAAGACAGTGGAAGGCCTAGGTAAACGTAAGACAGTGGAAGGTCTGGCCTGGGTAAACATAAGACAGTGGAAAGCCTGGGTAAACGTAAGACAGTGGAAGGCCTGGGTGAACATAAGACAACGGAAGGCCTGGGTAAACATATACAACAGAAAGCCTGGGTAAACTTATGACAGTGGAAGGCCTGGGTAAACATAAGACAGTGGAAGGCCTGGGTAAATATAAGATTACAGAAAGCCTGGGTAAACATAAGACAGTGGAAGGCCTGGGTAAACCTAAGACAACAGAAAGCCTGGGTAAACAAAACGGTGGAAGGTCTGGGTAAACATAAGACAGTGGAAGGCCTGGGTAAACATAAAACGGTGGAAGGCCTGGGTAAACATAAGAGTGGAAGGCCTGGGTAAACATGAAACAGTGGAAGACCTGGGTAAACATAAGACAGTGGAAGGCCTGGGTGAACATAAGACAACAGAAAGCCTCGGTAAACATAAGAGTGGAAGGCCTGGGTAAACATAACACAGTGGAAGGCCTGGGTGAACATAAGACAACAGAAAGCCTGGGTAACATAAGACAGTGGAAGGCTGGTAAACATAAGACAGTGGAAGGCCTGGGTAAATATAAGACAGTGGAAGGCCTGGGTAAACATAAGACAGTGGAAGGCCAGGTTAAACAGCTAAGTCTTCAACTGTGACTTGAAGCGCGAGATGGGCAAGCCCTCGATCAGCTGACAGTGAGTTACAAACAATCGGACCATAATTTTCTGTTCAAAAACAGCAAGTAAACAAATTTGTCTGTGCTACAGTAACTTCCCAGCTAGAGTACTGTAATTCTGTGCTACCTCGATTACAAGCAGAATGAATTTGTAGACTACAGTACAGTACGCCCAATCATGAATCAAAGAAGATATGATTACGTAACATCATTGCTCAAAAGGCTCCATTGGTTACCAATCAAATATTGTCGCCAGTATAAGATTGCATTACGTATCGCCATTTTACTGTTTTACCTTTCATATCGCCTCTGCACAAACCACACTTAATGCACATTACGATCCTCAACAAAACCTTCTATTGATGCATGCCGAAACGCAATCGTACGTATGCTGGCGATGTGCTGTCAGTTTCATTTCGCCATCTGTTTAAAGCGATCTTCCTACGTTCCAGGTAAGAACTACCGTAGATGTTGCTGCTGTGTTTTTGAATGGACGAATTTCGGTCAGTCTTGACCTAAGATATGTCACAGAGGTTTAGAAAGAAGTTTCAGTACTTGCAATGTTACACAGTAACACACTCACTGCCAACCAATCCAAGTTGTGAGGTATCACTTTCCTTGTGTCTGTGTTGTCATTAATTTCAATGGAGACTTACTATTTTAGTGTGTTAATAATTTACAACACAAACTTGATCATGAGACACAGACTTTTTATCTGTTTTTAAGAAGATCGACAGGCAACGCCAAAACGGTTACTAGAACAACAACGGGAAACAATTCTATCACTATAGTTACAGACAAGAACGATCATTCTCAATTCAAAATATGAATCGGGTAAGTCGCTACACTATCATTCCTCGCACCTGCAGAAAATTGTTTGTCTGTTTTCTCAATAGCCTGCCCTCATATGTTTGTTAATACCTGCTACTTTAATGCTTTTGATTTGTAATAATCTTGCGTCATACAAATGCGTATGTACTATTAAAAATTGTATATATTTTGTATGTGAGTTGTTCTCAGTAGGCTATATTCTGTGATCTTTTGCAGCTGTGCTTTGGCAATTTTGTTTTCCGTTTCAGTCTCGTGAAAAATGGATATTTTTATAAAAGAAAAAATTGAAAGAAAAATTGTTGTTTCCTGGTAATCTGACAAACCGATTTTTGCTTGCTTCCTGCAGAGCTTATACACGCGAAGTTTACAGCTTGTAGATGTAAATAAAAGACCCTTTACAAGTTTAACGCGATGTGACATCTCTGCCACTATCAAGCCCATCTTGGGAAGCCAGAGTATAAGTACCTAAATAAGACCGTTCAACCGCTCATGTAAAATATGATTTGTAGAGAAGAAATCTGTAGAGACATTTGGTCAACGAATTTGAAAACAAACTTCATCTTTTTTACGAGCATCTGAACGCGTCAGAATCTCCGTATAGGTCACACTGGATTTCAGGTAAAAGCTCAGCTCGGATCCTTCTGGCTCCTGCCAATCTTTGCGCGTGAATGCACGGACTGGACTGCAGTATCCCTACTTTTGCTAATTTAACCTCAATTTTAATCCTGGTCTTCCCCCTCCCCTCCCCCTTACGCTCGGGACCAGCAATCTTTTCTTTTTTTTTTTTTTTAACGGAGAAAACTCGTCCCAAGGGTGTTTTTTCGGGGTGTTTTTTGTTTGTTTGTTTGTTGTTGTTTTTTATCGAGAGTAGAGGATGGGCTGAGGGAATTAAGGTAATGGGATGACACATTGTATTAGAAAACACAAAGGGACTGTTCGTTGGTTTGCCCGTCGGTGGTTTCTGTGACATACATCTATCACATGGCGTCAGTACATATGAAATTTATTCCGAGGGCGGAGACGCCGCTGTCTTCAGTAACTGATACTGAAACTGTAAGGCATTTGTACAGTGCACTCGTGCGGGGGGGAGGGGGGAAGTGGTTTTTGTTGTTGTTGTTGTTGTTGTTGTTTTACAATATAATTTGTTTCGATGACAGAATGATACATAGTTATACTTAGATCCCATTCACCAAGTACAAAGTAAAACCTCAAGACCTTGCCAGCACGTAGGACTTGCACACACGTATAAGGTTTATTTATGCCATGATCATTTTGGATATTATCTGTTACATGGTATTAGTGGCATCAGTGCACATGGATTTCATTCCGAGCGCGGAGATGCCATCTCGAGAAACTGAAATTAAAACTGAAACTGCAGGATTACGATCAGAATAAGGATTGATCATGTCTTGTCTCTACACAAAATTAGTCCAATGTAAAGCTAAAAGTGCAATATCACCTGTTTTTCCACTCGGTAACTTCAGAGAAATACAAAAACGTATGTCAATCAACAAAGCACTTAAAGCTTGGAGGCTAAGGTGGACTAGTAACATGTTCAGTCTCACAGATCAGGTCAGAGTTTCCTGTCATGTCCTGGACTGCAATATCCGCGACGAACGAAGGAGACGGACCGTGCATGTCAAACAATAGGCACCAAACTTAAGAAAGACCGTGTGCTCTTGAGGAAGGCAAAAGAGACAGTTCAAGACAGAATCAGAAAGAAAACTGAAAAAGCGGCATGCATGTTCCAGTGCCGACGAAGAGGTAAAGGGAGTAAGTTAAGTATTAGCAAATATTTTCGTCTATTCTGTGGATGGATTTCAACAAATTCAAAACATACATGCTTCAACAGGAAGAAAAAGAAAAAAATTAAGTAAACATATCAATGCATTCGCGCACAAATCTAGGGTGATGCCCCTGGCGTTCAGCACTCTGTCCAATTTATCATACGGGGGATTTTTAAAAAACTTAATTCAGATTTAAACATAACTAATGACACTAAAGCGTATATAAAAACAGGCCTAATTACCTAAAATTGCTTCCGCATATCACATTCCCCTAGAGCCAAAAATGCACTTAATACATGTACTCAATTATCAATTTCAAGAGAAAGTACGTAAGACTTTATCGAACACATACACGTGAATGGACCAGCAAGGCAGAAACTGACAGGAAAAAATGACAGAAAACAAAGGAACAAGGCAGAAACAAAGAGAGTGACAGGAAAGAGGAAACTTCTAGCACAGCATTTCCAGAAGGTGGGGATATTGTTTATACTGAAGTGCCCCCGGCATTCCTACGAGGGTCCTGTCTTACGTCTGCCTTCTGGTGTCCAGTGAAGGGCAGTCCGGATGGTGTTATCCTGCTGTCTTGGATGATGTGCCCAATTTTTCTTCGTCGTCTTTTCATAACTATAGTGTCCTTATTCTCTTGAGCATTTTACAGTTGATATACATAAAAGGTAACGATATCCATATCCCTGAATGAGGCGTAGGGGAATGGGGTGGTAGAGACCTCACCATTCTCGGGTCAGCTCTTTGAGGGTAGGTCCCACTCCCGTCTCTCACTGGTTTACCCTTCCCAACTGCGAACAGAGTAAGGTACCCACTCACAGCCGAGTGGACTGTGGGCCGCCAACAAAGTTACCCCTTTCACAGCAATTTTTCTGAGTCACCTCTTTCGAGAAATGGGGCATCAAGGCATTCTCTACTTTATGTGGATCCATTGTTATCAAATGTGGGTTATGTCTTTTTTATATAACTGGTCGTCAACAACTGAACTGAGTTTGACGTTTGTGTAAAGGGGATTTCATGCTGATATTTCTATATGCGACTCCTACAACCTGCCAGTTATTATCTGACAAACTTCTAGATCTTCCACAAAACCCCATACGCTTGCAACGTCTTGAGTAGGGATGGGGATGGGGGAAATGTTTTTGTTTGTTTGTTGTTTGTTTGTTTGTTTGCTTGTTTGTTTTTTGTATAATCATCGCACTAACACAGTTTCCTTTGTGCTCACCTTTGGCTGGTTGGTTGGTTGGTTGCTTGCTTGCTTGCTTGCTTGCTTGCTTGCTTGCTTGGTTGGCTGGCTGGTTTTTTTTATGTTGTTGTTTTGTTTTATTTTTTGTTTTCATTTTGTACTCAAACTTTATAGCCACAGGCGTCCCGATAGATTTTACAATGTTATGATGATGGTGACGATGAGGACAATAACCAAACATGGTATCCAGTAGGAGAAAATGGCACATGTATGTGATATATGGCAGATAATATGTACACATCTGCCATATGTCACATACATGTGCCATTTTCTCCTACTGGATACCACGTTTGGTTATAATTTATACTCATCTGTCATTTTCTCCTGCTGGAGACACGTTTTGGAAGTTGTCTATTGTCTTTTGTGCTAAATATAGTGTACATATTCTTTGTTGTCTTTTGTATACGCTTTAATAAGACCAGCTGGCCAAAAACGTGTGCCCTTTTTTGTTTTGTTGTTCCAGCTTTGTTTTGTTTTGTCGTTCCAGTTCTTTTTTTCTTTCTGGTTCGTGTTTTGCTTGAACGCTGGCAGTCACTTTGAATCAGATATCAAGTGGTTGTTGTTGTTCTTGATACTGTTGTTGTTGTTTTGTTCTGTTTCTTTCTTTTGTTTTTTTCCCCTTGAAAAGAAAAAACACGAGGGTAAAGCATAGACATCTAAGATATAGACTGCGCGCGCCTGTCTGCGAGCGTTGAGGCGAAATGGTCCCACCGCTGGCTGCAAGTGGCTGCCATTTTGGGGACCTACCAGCGCTCAGCTGTCTGTTGTTAACTCTGTGTAAATGAGTGACGGACAGAGGGGAAAGCCAGGCTGTACCGTTTAAATATCTTTTTTTTTAAGAAATCTCCGTTGACCCATTATTAGCGTGATTGTGGTGAGTGTGTGTGCGTGTGTGTGTGTTTGTGCGTGCGAGCGCGTGCATGCGTATGTTGTGTGTGTTGTGTGTGTGTGTGTGTGTGTGTGTGTGTGTGTGTGTGTGTGTGTGTGTGTAAAGTTTGGCTCTCTCTTCCGCATACACACACACACCACACGCACAGGCACGCGCGCACACACACACACGCACGCACGCACGCACACACGCACGCACACACACACACACACACACACACACACACACACACACACACACACACACACACAACACACACACACGGACAAACACAGAGATTCACGATTCACATATGATATTTAATCTGAAAAAGTTCAAAGTCTCTTACTTAAGGGGGAACATGGGTTTAACAGCAAAAGTAAATGAACAAAGAAAAGTCGGGTAAGCGTCCTGACCCATAAACGAAATACTCTGACAATCATAACAAATCAGATCAAAGAAATTGACCACAGCAAGCATCAACATTAAACATGTAACACATCTATGATATGTATTCTGATCAGCCCTATTTAGGTGTATGTGGCCAGATTACAAACAGTAGACGCCATACTCTCCGACATGAATAAATTCAATCTGACATTGTAAAAACTGTATGGATTAATGTAAAATTTTGGCTGAAGATGTTTTTCTCTGCAGTAGTTTACTCTGAAATTTCTTAAAGCTGGACAACACAACAAGAATTGCACTTTGTCTTTCTGTGATGTTTTCCATAAACGACATAAATATTCACATGAGAGAGAGAGAGAGAAGAGAGAGAGAGAGAGAGAGAGAGAGAGAGAGAGAGAGAGAGAGAGAGAGAGTGATATGCACATAGGCATATTTAGTTTACTGGTTTGTCATCATTTTATGTGGTGGGAACAACACAGAGAGCTTTTTTAGTCTATCATCAAACCCATATTCACAGTCGTCATAAGGTCATAATGCTACTACAAACCTTCTCTCTCTCTCTCTCTCTCTCTCTCCTCTCTCTCTCTCTCTCTCTCTCCTCTCTCTCTCTCTCTCTCTCTCACTCACCGTCTTGCTCATGATGTGAAATACATACAGAAAAGATCACACTAAACCATTGCTTATAACAGGAAACCTCCACCCCACTACCAAACAAGCTGAAGAATGTTTCAATGTGTGTGCAGTAGGGGCCTTTAAAATATCTAACATAAATGCAAATTGTGTTTGACTGTTACACATGCTGAAAACAGAACTAGCTAATGCTCATCGTTTTACGTACGTACTTTCCAGTGATCAATTTGTTGTGATGCTTGACAAGGTAGTGCATGCATACTTTGCAGTAAGCACGTGCCACTGCCTTGATCACAGAGAACGACAAGAACAATGCCAGACGCATGCTCACGTCCCAGTGGTAACTGTACTGTGCTATACTGAAGTCTAAAGGAACCTTTGACACCTCTCCACACCACACACACACACACACACACACACACACACACACACACACACACACACACACACACACCACACACACACACACACACACACAACACAACAATCAGAACAATCGCAGATGAAAGAGACATGTTACTCTTATCAAGATCGTTCTACGCTTCTTTTCTTCCCTCCCCCTTCCCCTTGTCGAACACGGTAACACTTTAAAGTTTATTGTTAGCTTATACCATCCAATGAACTTGGCCAAGTGCCTAGTCAAGTCGAGGATGAAACTTGAAAAGACTTTGTTTCTAGACAAAAATAGCTATATATATATATATATATATATATAATTATATATATATATATCATCATCATCATCATCATTATCATCATCAGGTGCCTTGCCGCATGGCGTTGGCGATTATGGACTTCCATCTGTCTCTGTCTCTCGTTGCCTCAAGCAACTCTTCCACCCTCCCTGTCTTCAGCCACTCTGCAAGTCCGTCTAGTATCTTCTCCCTGGGTCTACCCGGTGCTCTCCTTCCCTCCAGCTTTCCCGTTGTGACCAGGTGTTCCAATTCCCCTTTCCTCATAAAATGGCATATGAATGTTGCCTGCCTTATAATATATATATATATATATATATATATGTATATATATATATATATATATATATATAAATTATATATATATATATATATTATATATACACAGAGCGAAAGAATGGTTGTCCCCCCCTTGCAAGGTAAAACACGTACAGAAAGACAAAAACAAGCAGACAAAATAGACCTTTAATCGACAGAATAGACTGTCTGGTCTTAAAAAATAAAACGAAACAAAAACCTTTTAGGAAGATAACGGAAGAAGAAGAAAACAAAATGGAAAGAAGAAAGACTGCTAGGTACTCGCAATCTCCAGCTGTCTTTCTTCTCTCCGTTTTCTGATTTTTTTTCCTTGGAAAGGGGGGGGGGGGGGGGTCAATTTTTGTTTGTTGTTCCTTTGTTTAGTTTTTTGTTTGTTTGTTTTTTTGGGGTGTTTGTTTGTTTGTTTGTTTTGGGGGGCGAGCGCTATTCTCATTTATTGTACATGACCGTGCAGACATTTGCTTTATATTGCATGGTACCACCGTTTGTTTGAAGGCACCAGCATACAACCAGTGACCAGCTCAGGGAATTGGTTTGGACCTCACCAAAAGGCTGGAAGGTGGTGACTTTTACAGACGATATAGACATGTTCTCACGCTTCCAGAAAGACGCTCAGGGCAAGACAGACACAGTGGACGACATCGCAAGATCAATAGGCTTCAAGATCCATCGATGTAAATTCAAGTCATGAAATTGAAGGGACAAGAAGCAGACAGAAGAAGACAAGCCAGAGTAGAAAAGCTAGAAGAAGTAGAAAACTTTTAATACACACCTTTGACCCAAAGTGATCAAAATACTCACCTAGAGTCAAGACGTATTTTTCAGACGTCTCTACAATTAAGAGAATAAAATAGTGGAGTTTTTTTGTTTTTTTTTCAAATTTACTATGTCCATTAACTGTAATAATTGTCATTTGGCTCCGCGACAGCCCAATGAACTCATTGGTATAAATTTCCAATAATTATGTTTAATACTTCAAGCGAAGAGATGCATGAACAGTTTTTCATCGCATAAAATGTAGTTACAACGTTAAGTCAGCCGGTGTCAAATCAAAGGTGATGGCCAGTCATGTCAGTGTGCGTCAGTTACCTGCACTACAGTAAGATTGTGTTGTGTTGTGTTGTGTTGTGTTGTGTTGTGTTGTGTTGTGTTGTGTTGTGTTGTGTTGTGTTGTGCTGTGCTGTGTTGTGTTGTGTTGTGTGTTGTGTTGTGTTGTGTTGTGTTGTGTTGTGTTATGTCGTGTTGTGTCGTGTTATCATCTAGAGAAGAACAACTCCTATTTCAGACCTGGGTAGATGGAGCCCTTAAGCCCGGTCAAGCAGTCATTGTAGGAGAAGGAAAACTCTGACTCCAACCCCCAACCAACTCGTTCTGGGCCAGTGCGGCGGGATAAGGCCCAATACCTCCTCTAATATGCGAAAAGTTTGGTGTGTGTGGTGGTGGGTGGTGTGGTTGTGTGTGTGTGTGTGTGTGTGTGTGTGTGTGTGTGTGTGTGTGTGTGTGTGTGTGTGTGTGTGTGTGTGTGTGGTGTATACATGCAGTATTACACTTTCAAGCCGCACATTGTCCCCTTTCACTTCCTATATCTCGGGCACGCCTCTTGGTGTGCCGGCCCTAAGATGAAATAAAACAAAATTAGATTTCATTAAAGTTAACGCAGTGGAATCAAATCAAACAAAACAGAACAAATAGAATAAAATAAAACAACATTCAAAATGAAATAGATTTATAATTTCTTTATCATTGTTACAATATCTCGACTGCCAGTTCAACCTGAAGTCATACATTAATTTAACCCTTTGACTCCCGCACCCTATCCACCAGCTTCAATAACTTAACCCTTTGAATCCGTCACCCTATCCACAGCTTACTGCAGGAAGCTGGCGGACAGTGTGAGGGAGTCAAAGGGTTAAGTTTTACTTTGCTGGCATGGTTGACAATGCAAGATGCTCAGTGGTGTACAGGGTGCAGGAGTCGAAGGGTTAAAAATCGTTTCATTCCAGTTATCATCTCTTTCAGATTTCTACACTGCTTTTATTATCATTTCTAACGTGGATCAAAGGTAGAGGATGGGCTGAGAGAATTAATAATAATAATAATTAATAATTACAATATTTATATAGCGCAAAATCTTGATAAAATCAAATCTAAAGTGATAAGAATGATAAATTGTGTTACTAGAGAAAGTGAGGGGCGGTGAGGTGTTGGGTTGCCCACAGATGGATGTATGGGGCATCAGGGCAGTGCTTTCATACTAGTGTGTGGTTGTTGTTTTGTTGTTGTTGTTATTGTTGTTGTTGTGTATGCTGTTGTTTTTGTTTTTGTTTCGATAATCTAGCAGATAAGGATATAAATTTCACTCAGTACACTACTGGTGTAGTCTATGTTCTTTTACTGACAGATTGATACAGGGATAGACATAAAACAACATATAGTAAGTAGGACCCCAAGACCCTGCCAGCACATCGGGTTTATGTGCAGGTATAGGGCTTATCATCATCATCATCATCGTCATCATCATCATCATCATCATCATCATCATCATGTGCCCTGCCGCATGGCGTTGGCGATCATGACCCTCTATACGAATCTATCCTTTGTCGCTGCAAGTACATCTCTCACCCTCTCTGTCCTCAGCCACCCTGCAAGTCCATCCAATATTTTCTCCCTGGGTCTATTGGTGTTCTCTTTCAATCCAGCTTTCCTGTTGTGACCAGGTGCTCCAATTCCCCTTTCCTCATAAAATGGCCTATAAATAGTGCTTGTCTTTTCCTAGCTTTCTTTATTAATGATCTTCTTATGTATGCTTCCTTCAAGGCTGTTTCGTTTGTTTTCTTTGCTGTCCATGGAACTCCCAACGTTCTTCTTAGAAACCACATTTCAGTTGCCTCAATTTTGTTCTGACTTTGCTTATTGACAGTCCACGCCTCACAACCGTACAACAATATTGGTTCTATGTAACACTCTAGAACTCTCTTCCTGGTGTTAACTGATAGACATTTGTTGGTAAGAACGCTTTTCATCTTCTTGAATGCTGTTATGACTTGGTCGATGTTGCTGGCTATTTCTGATGTTCATCTGCCGCCAGGTGAGACGACCGCTCCCAGATATTTTAAACTTGTCAACCTGTCTCAAAGGGCTTATGCCAAGAACATTTTGGATTTTCCTCGCATGGCATTCGTGGTGTCAGTGCATATGGAATTTATTCCGAGCGCGGAGACGCCTTTTTGAGAAACTGTTGCTGAAACAGCAGACGTAAGCGAACTGTCTTCAAGTAAAGGGAAAGAAATCTTGTGTAGGCTTCCCTTGCCGAATCCCTTTTTATTCCCCTTATACCGCGCATGCTCTGTTGTTGTCCTGTTGTGAAGGAAAACTAAGATGGCGGCCGGTTAAGTTGGGATAGTTTTGGGTTGTGAGTTGGCGCGTTAAGTTTCAGTTGTTTTTGTGTATAAATCAGCAGTAACCATTGCTTCAGTTAACTGCTGACACGGTGATCGGATAATTTGCTGGTTACATGATGGTTGGACTTGTTTCGTGTTTGTAGAAGGAGCATACAACAAGTGAGTCAAAATCAATCACAGTCATTATGATTATCATTTATTCATTATCCTTATATCAATCACACTCACAGTCATTCGCACACTGTGACCCTGCAATAGTACTTATATTGGTAGATTGTGTTCGTTTTTGTGGGGGAAAAAAGAAGGGTAGGAGGATATGAGACCTCTTATCGGCCTGGTTTTGGTGCTGTTATACTACTAGTTATAGCAAATTGTTGATGTTGTCTTTTGAAGGGGCTATTCCAGTAATTGATAAAACATGATTGATCAATAAGTGGCACTACACCCTAGTTTGGAGTGCAACCAAGGTGTAAGCAGAAGTGAGATTGCAGAGGGCTTTATATGTTGTTTGTTTGTTTGTTTGCTTACATTCAGCCCTCACCGAAGATGGAACTTAATACACATTATAATAAACTGTCAAAACAGCAAAGATTTATATTTAAATAAAAAACAGTATAAAACACGGTGACATGCAGGCCTGCTTTGTGTTGAATGCATGTATATATGTATGCATTTTAAGGTTAATGGGAGGATACAGAGAGAGGAAACTGAAGGATGTTATGAAAGCTTCATGTCTACCTCCTCGAGTATTTGCATAAATCAATCACTATTTTCATATTGTTTCCATTACTAAGACCAAATATCATAATGAATTTTAGTCTGTCGTATTTTCCTTTCAGATCACTGTCAACCATGTTGTCCAGAGCTCATCTTTTGATTGAAAAAGAAATCCAGAAAATCAAATCCTCGCCTCCATGGGTAAGACTAACGCGCTGTTAACAGTGCTATAGGAATTATTTAAGTTTTAACATTACTGCTGTTTATCACCTATTTTTTGTGCTCTGTTTCTACTGTGTGTGTAGTGTGTGTCTGTGTGAATCTTTTTGTTCGTTATTTCTTTTAACGTCTGTTCACATATGTGCTTTTAGACGAGAAAAAAAAAGAAAAAAAGTCTATGGGGTGGAAGAATCTACGAAATCATAAAGGCAGTTTAACATATTAATTAACATTAAAAAAAATTATAGAACAATAGAAAAGCAATCATAACATTAGAATGATCAGGCTTTAACAGATTGCTCAGGGCTGTATGTGTGTATGTAACCGCTGTGTGTGGTGTGTGTGTGTATGTGTGTGTGTGTGCATGTATACGCACGCGCATGCAACGAGCGTGTCCCGTGCTGGGTTATGACAAACCATCTGTGATTATCTGGTGGGGTAGAGGGGTAGAAGAGGATAATCTTACTGAATAAAAACATTGTAACAGTCAAGGAGTAATGATAAAACTAACAAGCAAACAAACAGAGGTAGGTGGCAGTTACAGGTATAAAAACAATCGGTCTTAATCAAAGAAAACAACCTTTGGGACTGTGCAGTAAAAGCCTAGCAAAGTGTAAATACAAAGTGAAATCAGTGTGTTTCTGTTTCAATTTTGAAAATGATACAGAGAAATAAGGTCGCATTCGCTGACAACACAAAAGATGTTTAACTGTTATAAACTCACTACAGACACATTTGATGGTATTATTGAACTTAGTCCGAAGTGAGTTCAGATATAATCTGTAAGCTAAAGTTATTTCTAGTCTTGTAAAATCCTGGTAATTTACGATGAAGGGGCGATAGTGACATTGCGCTTTTACTTTCTTTTCTAATATAGCATTCATTTCATGTTCAGAGAGTCATAAATCAAGTTTAGTACTGCCTGCCCTATTCATTGCTGCACTTTGAGCGATTCTATCGACTCGATCATTATTTATGATACCACAGTGTGATGGAATCCAACAAAAAGTAAAGCGAGTATTATTTGTTATTAAACAATGAATTAAAAAGTTTATCTCAAATATTAACGTACTATTTACTTTACATTTGCAGCTCGTCAGGGATTGTAATGCAGATTTCGAAGCTACACATAATAAGATACTAAATATATCTATGGGTAGATCTACTATATATTTCAGTGCCATTAGGATGGCAACTAATTCAGATGTGAAGATTGAGTGTCCCTGTCCTAAAGAGTAAGCCTTTTCTACTTTTTAAGTTTGGAATTATAAAACCAGCGCCTGCTGCACCATCATCTAGAACAGAACCATCAGTAAATATTTTCAAGTGATGTGAATATTTTTCATGCAGATGAGACAGAACGTTAATTGCCAACAGGTGCGGATTAATATCTTTTCTCAAGTCAATTTCAATGTAGTTGATATCAAAAGTAGCAGTGGACAATTCCCAGGGGGGTAGAGGACAACATATCAGTTTATGTGAAACTTTTTTAGGTACTACTCTGCAAATTTCGAAGAGCTCATTTGTGTAAGTGGATATTGTTTCTTGTGCCTTTATTGTTCTTGCTCTCTTGGGGAAATGGAAGTCAGACCGAATTTTAAGATCCGTGTCAACATAGTTAGCTACTGCATTTGCTCTAACTATATATTTAGCAGCTGATAACTTCCTCCAGTCTTCCAAAGGAAGGATGCCGGCTATTTTATATACTTATTGTGTTTTTGTATACACCGGTACCCCAAGAGCACATTTAACAGCTTTACTATCTAAGCTTTGAAGTTTTTTCAAATAACATTTTGAGGCTGAAAAATAGACCTCTTGGCCATAAGCCAACTTTGATCTGACTAAAGCTGTTACAAGATGTAACAACGTTTTAGTGTCCTGCCCCCATGACTGTTTACTAATTATTTTTATTAAAGTAAAGCTTTTCACGGCTTTGTATAACAAGGCATCAATATGTACTTTCCATTGTAAACTAGAAGTCAAGTGAACTCCCAGAAATTTCACCTGAGTGGTATATTTCAGTTCCTCCTTATCAATTTTGAACAGTGGTAACTCTTTAGGACTGAAACCATTATTAAAAAGAATCATATGTGTCTTTTCATTGGATATTTCCAGACCGTTAACTTTCAAGTAAGTGGAAATGTGATCAATTTCACGTTGATAGATCTTTTTAGTGTAGTTTATTTCTCTTAAGGAAGTCTTCCTTTTCAACGAAATGTTCATCCAGATCGCTATATCATCAGCGTACTGATGATGTGTGTGTGTGTGTGTGTGTGTGTGTGTGTGTGTGTGTGTGTGTGTGTGTGTGTGTGTGTGTGTGTGTGTGTTGTGTGTGTGGGTGTGTGTGTGTGTGTGTGGTGTGCATGTTTGGTGTGTGTAGAAAATAAATCTTTAAGGATTTCTGTGGATCACACATGTATACATATGTTATATCCAAATGTTGTCACACATGTATATGAAGTATAATCAAAAATAAAAAAAGATGTTGCCAGTGTACAAATTGGTATGGACATGGCCAACCAATCTTGATGATCACAATGAACTATTTCATGCAACTCCATACAGAATATATGTGATATACAGGTATTGTATTACTTGGCATGTTTCCTGGTTCTGTATATTGCTTTATATTGTGATAATCAATAGGTACATGTTTACCTCAATTATTAGTACACTCACAGGTTGCCAATTTTCCTTAAGTGTATCTGGTTAATAATATAGAGATAGAGCTACCACCTACCAATCTGACTCAGTGACTGCATGCCTGGCCTGAGAAAACTTTGCACATAGCCCCCATTCCACCCGTGTGTATTTTTTTAAGTGTTCAGTTGACCGTGTTCAAAATCAAGGAAAGTAAAAAGCAGCAAGGGAGTGGAGATGCACTGCCTTCATGATGCTGGTGTCAAAAAAATTTGAGGTGTCTGTCCCTCATTCCTCTGTGACTTCAGGGTTATGGGACACTTTCTTTTACTCATCTGCCCAAAATTCAGCAGCTCTCTACTTGCCCCATTCCATAAACACCTCAACATTTCTATTGAAACAAAAGCCAAGCTCATCAGTTTCATCTTTATACCTAGCTTCATTTACCGATTTCATATCCAGACCCTGACCCTGGAACACAAAATTACTACCTATTGTAATGCTTTGTTTGAGAAGAGCTGTTGGCAAGACCAAACATGACAAGATGGAGAAACACCAAGTTCAGAGAAATAATGGGAGTATCACCAGTCCACCATCATACTGATCAGCAGGGACTGATGCAGTTTGGTCATCTAAACAGAATGCAAACTGTCCAACTGGTTTAGCAAACAAACAACAAAAAGATGTTGATTTAAAGCAAGAGGCAAATCAAGGAAGACCTGAATCAACAGTGTGACAGAGACTTTGACATTGCACTGCACTTCTTATCTTCAGACCATCCAAATCATCACTAACCGTTGACTCTTATCTCCATTCAATACCCAGGAATGCACAAGCAGACAGATAAAGACATAACTGGGCACTTTCTAGGGTATCAGACTTGCACGCATCTTTTGCACATTTTTTTCATTGTGAAATATGTGTGCTGTAATATGCACCATTGCCAGAATTTGTGTGTGAAATTATGTGTGTATGTTTTGTGTAGGTGTGGAGATTGAGCCAATCAGTGATGACAATTTCTTTGAATGGATGGCCAAAATAAATGGATTGAAAGAAACCATTTGGGAAGGTATGGCGTCATGCACACAGACACACACACACACACACACACACATGCACAGACACACACACACACACACACACACACACGCACGCATGCACACACGCACGCATGCACACACGCACACACACACACACACACACACACACACACACACACACACACACACACACACACACACACAAAACACACACAACCATAAAAGTTTTTAAAAAGTTAAAATAGTGGGACCCTAGTTGTGCCACATTCATTCATGTTTACATTTTCTTGTTCATTCTTTTCATAAATGAGGAAAGTGATTCAAATCTTAATTGACTCAAAGTACAGCTGATGTTTGTTTGTGTGTGTGTGTGTGTGTGTGTGTGTGTGTGAGAGAGATTGATTGTGTGTGTGTACATAAGCACAGGCTCTCCTGTCATTTTTTTTCCTTTCTCTTTTTTTTTTTTTCATTTTGTTTTGCTTTGCTTTTTTGCATGTGTTAGTGCTGTAACATGGTGTAGGTTGATATATTTTCATGATTTCTTGCCTGTATTGTACATTATTATACATATGTTAACAGTGAAATTGTTTCACAGGTGGAGTGTTTCAAATCTACATCAAGTTCGATGAACACTTTAATGTGAGGCCTCCAGAAATTTACTTCCAGACCATCCCATTTCATCCCAATGGTACGAATGATATTTGTTTAAAGTATGTAATATATTGATCAATATTTATGCATTTTGATGAGAATGCTGTTTTGTTTAGTTTCTGTTTTAACGTAGACTGTGTTTTTAAATTCATTGTTAACCTAGCCCAGAACAATTAAGGTATCACTAGTATACATGTATGCGACATCTACATTCTGAAAGTGCCTCTGTGTGGAGAGCTGAAGCCTGAACACTACACTGTGAGCAGGGAAGACCACTAAAGTGATACAAGGTTAATCTGAAGATCAACCTCATCAGCTGTGCATCAACTCCAGCATCTCGGACCACCATCTGGGAAGACATTGCCTGCAACAGAGTAAGCTGGCAACAGCATTGCACAGTCACATTTGAACAGTGCTGAACACTGTTATTCAACAGAAGAAGGACCAGCGAAAGCAGAAACCAAAACTGCAGGACTTCGGTCTTTGCAACACTTGCAGAAGAACATGTGCCTCCAGAACCAGTCTTTTTTCTACATGAGGACCCATTCCAGGTGATAAAGGACCGCTATGCAAACTGATCAGTTGGATCGATGGTAGAGTCCATCATCATTGTCATCACTGTGTATGCATATGTTGTGGCCATTGTGACAGCACTAGTTTAGTGGGAAGAAGAGAATAAGTTGTTTGTGTGTGTGTGTGTGTGTGTGTGTGTGTGTGTGTGTGTGTGTGTGTGTGTGTGTGTGTGTGTGTGTGTGTGTGTATGAATGTGTGATGCATGAAGAGTGGTGGAAGTAGTAAGCATAGGGATCAGCCATACAGAGCGGCTCTATAATTGTCCATTGCTTTTATTCTTTCTCCCCATTTATAGCCATTCATGGTAGCCAACCAAGCCATCCCCACTGTCACAGAAGAGCCAGTAAAAAGTCTCGGAAGATGGTATGATGACTCCCTGAAAGACACAAAAGGGGATGTGAAACCAAGCAAACAGCAGAAGAAGGCCTGAAGAAAATAGATAACTGCGGACTGCCAGGCAAATACAAAGTCTGGTGTCTACAGTTCATGCTGATGCCAAAGCTGCTGTGGCCACTGCTAATCTATGACATTTGCACCAGCACAGTCGAAGCAATGGAAGCCAAAATCAACAAATACACAAGAAAATGGCTCGGTGTCCCACCTGGTCTCACTGATGTTGCATTCTACTGTCGTCAAGCAATGCTAAATCTACCTCTGAAATCCATAGTGGAGGAATACAAAGTTGGAAAAGCAAGACTGTTGAGCATGCTGGAGGAATCGGAGGACAATATCGTGAGAGCAGTTCATCCAAAGCTGAGAACTGGCAGAAAGTGGAAAGTCCAAGAGGCTGTAAACAATGCCAAGAGAAACCTCAGCATCAAAGAAATAATTGGACACACGCAAACCAACAGACAGGGACTGGGAGCAACAAAAATGCAGTGGTGGTCCAAAGCCAAAGGGAAGGAAAAAAGAGACATGATCATACAGGAGTTGAAGGAAGAAGAAGATGTCAAAAGAGTGCAGAAGGCAGTCCAGCAAGGTCAACAGGGGCAATGGACAACATGGGACAGTGCACTCCAAAGAAGTCTCAGCTGGAACGATATGTGGCACATGGCTCCTCTAAGGATAAGCTTCCTCCTCAGATCTGTATATGACCTGCTCCCCTCGAATGCAAACTTAGTGAAATGGGGGAAAGCAGACGACCCAGCATGTCCGCTCTGTCAGAAGAAACAAACAGTGGAACATGTCCTAAGCTCTTGCAAAGTAGCGCTAGCCCAAGGAAGGTATACATGGAGGCACAACCAAGTTCTGAAAGTGATCACAGATGTGGTTAGCGAAAAAACCATGACCCCAAACGCACCAATTGCTATGACAACGTTCTACAAAGCAGGAGGGAAACAGGTCTGGCCCGAAAGGGCTATGACAACCAGCACATTGCCAAAGGGTCTTCTGGATGGAGCAGTCGACTGGGAGTGTACAGCAGACCTCCCAGAGTGGAGAAATTACCCAGATGTCATCAGCAAGACAGGCATGAGACCAGACATCGCTCTCCACTCTGACTCCTCGAAACAAGTGATTCTGATAGAACTCACTGTGCCATACGAAAGCAGAATGGAAGAAGCACATATCTACAAGACCGAAAAATACGCCGGTCTTGCCAGCACCCTGAAGAAAGCAGGTCTGCGGGTCAAAATCTTCGCCATAGAGGTCGGGGCAAGAGGGTTTGTGGGCACCTCCGCTTATGATCTCATGAAACAACTCGCCATTTCTGGGAAGAAGAGGACTAGAGCCCTTAAAGCGATGGCAGAGGCAGCAGAAAGGAGCTCAAGCTGGATCTGGGCAAGGAGGAACCAAAAAAGTGAACTTCATAAGGATTAAATTCCCTACAGATGATGTGTGCCCCGTTAGCACATTGGTAAAACCGCGTACCGCAGTTCTGAAGCGCAGAATCGCCCAGGTTCGATCCCGGCGTGGGAAAAAAAAAAAAAAAAAAAAAAAAAAAAAATAGACAACAGCAGAAGGGCATCCAGGAGTCATGACCTGGATGTGGCCCGGCCCCCAGAGAGTGTAAGGAATTCAGGGCCGAAACACTTGTCTAAAGGGGGTTACTTCTCTGAAGACCTTCTGTTGTCTAGCTCTCCCTAGAGTTTCTTTCTACCATGCATGTGGTGTGTGTGTGTGTGTGTGTGTGTGTGTGTGTGTGTGTGTGTGTGTGTGTGTGTGCGTGCGTGTGTGTGCATGCATGTGTGTGTGTCTGTTTCAGTGCTTAGATTTGATTTTATCAAGATTTTGCGCTATATAAATATTGTAATTATTATTATTATTATTATTATTATTATTATTATTGAGATGTTAGAGACATCAACTTCACTTGGGGCTGACATTACAAGGGTGATGACTCTGTCTTCTTCCTTGCTGGTTTATCTTCCCCTTCCCTAAAGAGCAACAGGTACCCATTTATAGTTGGGTTGACTGAGGTGGTATATTCAAGCTGGTAAACTATCCATTTGACAAACACACTTGGTCATGTTTAACTTTGTGTAATGGGGAGTGAATGTTCTGACCATTATGCTTTCCAATGAATGTGGACATGCAAAGTAATACTCACACATATATAGACGAATGATTTGTGCTTACACGAAAGCATATTCCTTATATTTCAATACCCTCTTCCATCCCTTTTTCTGTTTCTTTCTTTCTTTCTTTCTTTGTGTTTTTGTTTTTATTTTTATTTTTTTGTGCAGCACCTTTGATGCTTTTCTGTTTAGGTTGTCTGTTCTTGTTTGAATTTGAAAAAGTATACATTTATTGGGTAAACGTATGAATTTTGATTTAATTTTATTGTCTTATTTAAATAACGTTAAAATAAACTTCACTGAATGAAAGCTAAAAATGATATGCTGTTTTCATTTTACAGGTTGTTCTCCTCATAAAAACAAAGCATAAGCACCAAGGATTTATTTGTGGGAATGACTGGCAAAAAAGCCAAGTTGGTTAGATGGTGGACTATCAGTCATAATGTCTCAGGTCAGCTTTGTCTGGGGAAAACATGATGGGTAACAAAGGTGGACATTTTCATGATATTACAGGTCAGTATATGTGCAGACCTGCCAGCACCTTAATTCTGTTCGTGTGCATATGCATGCAGAACATCAGACACATATGTTAAAGATCCTACAATGTATGGCAGCACCAGGTGGCCTATGAAAACATGGAAATACCCAGGATACACTCCCCCTGCCCCAATTTCCCTGTAAAAGGATTGTGATTGTGACTGACTGCATGATGGGGTAACCCATAAAAGAGAGAGTATGCAGACTGTGGACCTACATGACTCCTGCGCAGTGTGGGTCAAACATGCAGAACAGCATGCACACATACAACCAAGACAACATTGACTGAAACACACAGGAGAAAAATAAGTACTGGGGAAGAAAATCAGTGTGGAAGCTTTGGTGGGAGTAGGGAAGGTTACTGAATACATCAAAGCAAAATGAAAACAAGGAAATTATGTTGCAGTGGATATGAGGACAGGACGGCCATGCATGGACTACTTGGACAACTTAGAGCTTTGGCGTCCATCCTTCAGCCTGTCAATGATGCTGGTGACATTACAGGTAGAGGTTTAAGTTCACAGCACTGCAGGGCCCAGAAGTGTTATGTGTACATACTTTTTTTTTTAATCATATGCTCAAAAAGTCTGATTTTTGCATTTGCTTTTAACAATGGTTTGTTCAGAATATACTTCATTTTTCAATAAACAACTCATTTCTGCGCCTGCTTTTAACAGTTAAATATAGATAGATGATTATACTTAAGGGAGCTCTTACATCATAAGATAATTAGAAAGTGAGGTGAAAAAGATCTTACTATTCTTTGGCCAGGTTTATGAAGCAGTGCCTATTCTCGTTCTCAGTGATTACCTTCTTCTTCTCTGAATAAGGTTAGGGACCCATTTACATCTGGATACATTGGAAGCCACATACAACATTTTTTGTGAGTCAAGTTTGAATATGCACAGTCAGATCAGAAGACAGTTGGTTCTATATTCCAAAAGTTAATGGATCTTTAAAACACTACAAAATTGAAAGTGAATACTTACTTAATTTACAAGACAATTGTAATGTTTTGGCATAAATACCTTTGTAAAACCTTTTTTTTTCATGGCTTAAGTGCCCTTATCAAGCACATTTAAAAGCAAGTATACAAGACATTTAAACTGAGGTTCAAAAGTATGATAATGGAGGAAAATGTATTCTGTATCTTTTGCTGGAAAATTCTAGAACCCCTGTTCATAGACCCTTTTTGCGTTGGCTGCAGGTGATGCTGTCTAACCCTATCCTGTCCAACGCTATCAACCTGGAAGCTATAGAGATGATGAGTCATTCACCACACACTTACCGTCAGATGGTGGTGGAGTGTGTCACTGCCAGTCAGCGCATTGATGGTGATTATTTTCCCTACTGCTGTGTTTGTTTGTTTGTTTGTCTGTCTGTCTGTCTCTTTGTTTGTTTGTGTATGTGTGTGTGTGTGTGTGTGTGTGTGTGTGTGTGTGTGTGGATGTGTGTGTGCTTGTAACTATATTTTAGCTTCTGTTCATGCGTGTATAATGTTTTATACTCTTAATGAATGGTTGAAATAAGTGTGGAAATGTGTTTAGTTTTGCTGACTATACATAGTGATGAATATATATAGCAAACAGAAACAAAAGGGCGAAAAGCAAAGCATGGGCAACATATCAAGCAGTGTTTGTCTAAAAAGCCTAGAAACCACATATTGTATTTTGGACCAACCTTTCTTCCTTGGTGCAGATTGTCAACATAACTGTTAACTTAATTTTCTCTTGAATTAGAATTAGATAATTTTTCATCCTTGCGTAATCTCATTTCATTTAGACCAGCTGGAGATTAGTTGTTGGTACTTGTCACTGAGGTTTTAACATGGCTTTAGCTTTCTTTATGAAGGAATATTGACTTACATTGACAGCAGGAAGCTTTCTTTCACTGTGTGTGAAGATATGTGGGTACACATCCTCATGCATGGATGTAGAAAATTGGAGCGGTAGAGGGTTTAGATGGGGACAGGTAGGAGAAGGATTAAGGGAGAAATATTATTCACTGTAACATTTATCTTCACAAAAACAGAATGCGCCGTATTGCTAGAATTTAAAATTTCTCACAATGAAAGTCTTGTTAGTTTGCAATTTAATTAATTTTAAATAACTGGTATTTAACATTGGCACTTTATATGGACTGATTCAGTTGAGCAGGACAAGGATCAAATAATAATAATTAATAATAATTACAATATTTATATAGCGCAAAATCTTGATAAAATCAAATCTAAGCGCTGAACAGACACACAAGCATGCATGCACACACATGCATGTGCACACACACACACACATGCACGTGCACACACACACACACACACACACACACACACACACACACACACACACACACACACACACACACACACACACACACACACACACACACACACACACACACATATATATGGCTATAAATGGGGAGAAAGAATAAAAGCAATGGAAAATTATAGAGAGCATATTATATACAATTATATATTACAATGTGATTCCGCTCCGAGTGGAGACAGGCTGCAGAGGGGGTTGAGTGAGGTCAGGATTTTATGCAGAGGAGAAAAGGTGAGTTTCGAGAGCGGACTTGAAGGAGACAAAAGTAGGCTGCTGACGGACTGAGAGAGGAAGTTTGTTCCAGGAGAGTGGACCAGAAACAGAGAAGGCTCGTGGACCATAGGTATGAGCTTAGTGCGTGGAAAGCGAAAAGTCAGAGGATCGGAGGCAGAGCGGAGGGTACGTGAGAGAACATAGGTCTCAAGTAGGCTTGACAGGTAATCGGGGGCTGCGTTATTGAGGCTTTTGTAGCACATGGTGTCTAGTTTGTACTGTATGCGCTTTGATACAGGGAGCCAGTGAAGTTGTGCCAGGAGAGGAGATATGTGGTCAGCTTTTTTCTTTTTGAGTACAAGGCGTGCAACATTGTTTTGAATGCGCTGTAGGATGTGAATGGTTTAGGCAGGAAGACCAGACAGGAGTGAATTGCAATAGTCAATGCAAGACATTATGAAGGAGAGAACGAGTTTTGCAGTTGTTTCGACAGAGAGATACTTCCTGATCAGGCTTATACGATGGAGGTGATAGTAGCAAGATCTGGCAGTTTGAGAAACAGAGTTGTTCATGGAGAGGGTAGAGTCAAGGCAGACACCAAGGTTTTTAGCTGAATCAGAAATTGGGACTGATGTGTTACATAATGGGAGAGAAAGAGGAGGCAGCTGAGAAAGTTTCTGACGGGTGCCAATGAGGATAGCTTCTGTCTTGTCGTCGTTAAGCTGAAGTTTATTGCATGTCATCCAGTTCTTAATGTCCGAGTAACACTCAGTGGTGCGAGTCAAGAGGTGCTGTATATTGTCAGGTGAGTCACTGTCTTGAAGTTGGGTGTCATCAGCATAGAAGTGGTGTTTTATAGAGTAGAAGTTGATGATGGTGGACAGGGGGGAGGTGTAAAGAGTGAAAAGAACAGGGCCAAGGACAGATCCTTGTGGAACACCACAGGTCAGGTATGCAGGTTGAGAGTAAGTGCCATTAATGAGAACTGTTTGTTTTCTGTTTGATAGATATGAAGTGAACCAGATGAGAGCAATGTCAGAGATGCCACAAGTATGATGAAGTCTAGAAAGGCGAATACCATGGTCAATGGTATCAAAGGCTGCAGACAGATCAAGGAGTGTGAGGAGAGAGACTTTGCCAGTATCAGTTGCAAGGAGGAGATTGTTGAGAATGTGTAGTAGGGCAGTTTCAGTGCTATGGCACTGGCGGTAGGCTGACTGGAAAGGATTGAGGAGATTGTTGGTAGACAGGTGAGAGTTCAGCTGGTTGAGGACAATTTTTCAAGGAGTTTTGACAAGAAAGAGAGATTAGAGATAGACCGGTAGTTTTTCAGTTCAGTTGGGTCTAAGTTGTATTTCTTGAGGAGAGGGTGAACAATAGCAGACTTGAAAGAATCTGGGACAGTTCCAGTTTGAAGAGAAGTGTTGATGATGTCAGTGATGAATGGGAGGAGAGTAGGGAGACAGTCGGAGTAGAGAGAACCTGGAAGAGGATCCAGTTCGCAGGTTTTGAACGACATGGATCTGATTGTGTTGAGAATTTCTTCTTGTGAGACTGGGTAAAAGTAGTAAAAGGTGTGCCAGAGAAGGAAGGGTCAGGTGGGCATGGTTGACAGGGTGTCCTGTCAAGCCTGTCACGAAGAGTTTGTATTTTGGTGGTGAAATACTTGGAGAATACAGATGGGAGTTCTTCATTTGTGTGTTTTGTTGGGAGAGGTAAATCTTTTCATGTGCCAAGGAGATGATTCATGGTTGTAAAGAGTTCTTTTGAAGAAGATGCATTCAGGATTTTGGTTTGGAAAAAGCTTGTTTTTGCAGATGCAATGAGGGTGGATACTTTTGTTTTAGAGGCTTAGGAAAGTTGCCTATGTACAGTGAGTGACAAGAATGATGATGTCATGCTGTGTTTGTTATGTGATTCAATACTTTCTGTATTCAACTGGCGAAGAAATAGGTCCTGTTCAGCTTCAATACAGTAGTGTAATTCTGTCACGCACAGCTGGAGGGTCACCACAACTGGAGGACACCAAGGTGAAGTTTGCCCAGCTGCCAGACAACCAGGTCAAACATTTTCCTGTCCCACGAACAGCTGGCATCACAAGATCCACTAAGGTGTCCTTCGATGACTATCACTTGACCTGGCGTGCCATTGCTACCTCCAAAGCTCATGAATCTATGGAAAATCAGTGTGAGTGGTGTGCTGATGTTTAGGAAACAAAGCAGTTTATATTCTTATTCTGTATTACCAGCATATATGGTTTTGCACAGGCTGAGTGGTGTGCTGATGTTTAGGAAACAAAGCAGTTTATATTCTTATTCTGTATTACCAGCATATATGGTTTTGCACAGGCTGAGTGGTGTGCTGATGTTTAGGAAACAAAGCAGTTTATATTCTTATTCTGTGTTACCAGCATATATGGTTTTGCACACACTGAATGGTGTGCTGATGTTTAGGAAACAAAGCAATTTATTTTCTTATTCTGTATTACCAGCATATATGGTTTTGCACAGGCTTAGGAAGCCTGCCAGATAATTGCTGGCAGATTTGACTGGAGTGCATATGGAATTGTCCGAATGCAGTGAACCATTCTAGAACAAACTCCAAACTGGAAACTGGACTAAGGCTTTTGCATGGGTGTAGGATTTATGCCATGATCATTTTGGATCTTACTCATCACATGGCATCTGTGACATCAGTGCGTATGTATTTTTTGTTTAATTTGAAGTGTGGACACCATATTTAGAAACTGAATCTGAAACAGTCTGCAAGGGCTGTGTGTGTTACATTGTACTAATTGTAATAAATAAAGCTTGGGAGGAGAAGAGTCTGTTATTAAATGATTTATGGGTAACAAATTGTTTTGAGGTTGGAGAAAAGGCAATGGGTGCAAATTGGTTGTGACAGTTCAGTCAGTAAGATGTCATACGTGTTCAGTGGTTAAGATGTCATACTTCTAATTGAAAAGTCAGATTCAGTCCTGCCTGGGGACCAACCGCATGGTAGGTAAAGGGTCAGATTTTTGTGATCTCCCTTGTCAGATATGTGCAAAACTGTCAGTGCCCAGATCCTCTTCATGTGCACATATGCACTCAAAACATCAAATCTGTGCCATTAAGGCCCTGTAAGTCTTGTCAGTGCCTGGTGACTTATGGAAACATGAAAACATCCAGCATGCACATTCTCCAAAGGTGGAATATGCAGACTATGCAGCAACATACTACCTGTGCAGTGTGGGCAAAACAGCTTGCATACATGTATCTGAGAAGGTCAGAATGCTAAAAGGAAAAAAAGAATTTAATGGCAGCAAGTTTTTGTATTGACATATTTGACTTGTACAGCTCATACCATTTGCATACAGCTGTAACATTAGTCATATATAATTATGTTTACCAACATGCAGTTTACAGAGTGCTTTTGTGTTTGTTTAGATCTGTTTACCTGATTGATAGAAACTTGCTTCAAAAGTACTTAAGTATATACTGTGTATAATATGTATTTGCAGTGCTGGAGATGTTACAAAACAAACCTGAACTGCAGAGAGTGCATGTGGCTCTGCCCCCTGAGGAGGTGGAAGAACAGATGAAAAATCAAATGGAAGAGTAAGTATTGGTTTTCCCCATTACTGTTTTTTTGTCTGCATTTAGTCTGCTGTTCACATTTTTCAGTTTTCAACAACATGCAAATGATCCCCTAGAAGAGACTTGACAGTGTATTTCCTTGGTCATAAATGAAAACTTTTGTCCGTTCCTGATATTTTCTTAATTTCAGGAAAGGATTAGATGTGTCAGATAATTTCTCATTCTCTCTCTCTCTCTTTTGTATGTGTGTGTGTGTACATATGTATACATATATATTTACATACACTGTTCATGTCAGAAAAGGTCTGTACTTGGGCAGTAACTGGTTGGAAATATAGTTAGGAAATAGATTTCCTTACAGTTAATTATTATCTGAATATGATGGGAATTTTCTGTGCCCGAACCAGACACAAGCAGCTGATGTTTGGGCGTTTCAAGAACAAACTGACCTTCAGTGAGGAGAGGGATGCCAAGTTGGCCCGCCTGCAGCGTATGAAGAAAATCTATCTTCCTCCACGACACTCGCCCAGTAAGTTCACAAATTTGGCCTTAAGGGTAGTTAACTCTACCACCTAACTACTGAATGATTTTTTTCATTAACAGATATCTTTACGTTTTCTTTTCTATCTTTAAATGATCTTTTAGTCAAGGGACATCTTATGTTTTCTTTCTATCTTTAATGATCTTTTAGTCAAGGGACATCTTATGTTTTCTTTTCTATCTTTTATGTTCCTTCTTCTGATCATTATTCTTTATGTCTTATTATTTTTCTTGTCACTGGGTTTTGTGTTTTTTTTCCCACTTTACAGCCCCTGCCCCTACAGAAGAGATTGTGTTGGACCCAACATCGGCGGCCATGGAAGGAGGCAAGGACTGGGAGAAGGAGGTTGATGACCTGGTCAGCTGGACCAACAATCTGGACACAGCAACAATTGACACATGACACAGCACAACCTTTCACCTGATAAGTCTGCATTTCTTGCTTAAGGTTCTATTTCATCTTCATGCTAAGAATGCATGCTTATTACATATTCTTTTTAACCCTTTCACTCCCTCACTGTATGTGAGGGAGTAATGAAAACCTACCTCCTAAATGATTTTTGGGCTAACTGGCACATTTTTTTTCAATATACAAGTGTGTTTGCTAATGGTAATGTGAATAACACAGAACTTGTTCACAGCTTATTCTTTTCAATAAACTGAAATGGTGCGTTTATATATCGATTTTAGTTTTTTTAATACATTTCATTTAAAAAGCATTTGGACACACACACATAAAGACACGAGGGTATTATATGTAAGTAGATTGTGAATGAAGTTCTAATGTGTGTCATGTCATTTCTGTGATAGCTGGATCAACTGCTGACTTGAATATTCTCGAGCATTTCCTTGTTACTCTGTGTGCAAATATGACTTCAGTATACCATGCGTGAAGATGAATGTATGTGCAATTCAGCTAGAATGAAACATAAACTGTCACATATCGGGAATAGACTGTTACTGTTTTCTCTTTGATACACTCAAGTGATTTGCTGATGCTACTTTAGATTGCAGATGCATACATTACTTTAGATTGCAGATGCATTTTATAGACAGAGTTGTGTGGTCGTGTACATTACTAGGTATCATGATAAAAATTGCTGGCATCAGGCCCATTAAACTGCAGTGACCTCAATATATCTATTTTATTTTCAACACACAAGAAAGTTAGATGCTGCTGATCACTGTGTTCAGTTCTTCATTTTTTGGAGTCATAGAGAAGACATCAGAGATAGGTCAGTCCCTTAGATGCTGCATCTTGTCTCTCCGATGATCCATAGAATACGACTGACAAAAACAAGTAACATCATGGTCGGTGTGTCCCAAGTTCCTGCCTATCTATTATGAACATATAGACCCCTAATGTCTTTTCATTCTCCCCCCCCCCCCCCTTTCAAGTCAAATCAGACTCCACTCCTCAGTGTTGTGTAAAGTTTTAGTCTTTTTGAAGTAGACTTATCAACAGTGACTCCATCCATTTTATCTGTCACTGGGAAATAGACATTTATAGATGTATACAGTCCGTGCACATGCCCAGATGTTTTTCCAAATGTACATGTGATGTAAAAGAAGGGATGTGAATGACGAATTACCATGTATAGAATACTTTATATTACATTTGTAATCATGTTTGGATGTTAACTTGTTTGTTGTTGTTTCTGTAAATTTGTAAACATTTGTTGCTACTGTGATTGTTTGCATTGTTATTAAATGATACTGTGCTGTGTGTACATGAGGTTGAACCTGGAAAAGGGGTGCCAAAGAAAGTAAATATTGATGTTCCCACTTCCAGGATTACAGTTCTAAAAATCATATATCTGCTAAGCCTGATTAAAAAAAAGTTGCTTTTATTCTGTTTCCAGGTATGTATGTGTTCTGCTTGCTTTGCTCATTATTTGTGCATTTGCAGCAATATATAACCAAATGAACTTCAAACACATGCACAGATGAATGTACTCTCTCTCACACACACACACACACACACTGTTTATTGTTGGGTCATCTATGCTTCCATGTTCACAGTTAAACGGTGTTGAGACATTCCTGAGGATATCACATGTATCATTTCAAAATAGATAATTGGTCAGGCATAAAACTTTAATTTGAAACGATTATGGATTGCATATCATTTGAAAGTTGTGACAACAGTGGGCATATTGTCTTGTTCAGATGCTTGTACATAAGAGATACTGATCTGTTTGAAATTATTCATTACTTGCAGGACTCTGGGAAAAATACTGCAGAAGAACATAAATTGCCTTGAAGAGAAAAGAATGTTCACTATTCATGATTAATTATATTGCAGGAGAGAATGGTTTTATCAGTCAGAAGGAATAAAAAATGAACATTTACTTGAGGTTATAGAATGATATAGCTATAAATTGTGAAAAAAGTATAATGATTAATGGTGTATTTACTTTTAATAAATATGTTCAAATAACGTTAAAAAGAATGCTGCAATAAGAAGGAAAGCTGATTCAGCTTATCTGGTGTATGTGTATATGTAAATTTCAAGGTGAGGGTTATTTGGTTGCCGTGTTTTGCTTCCTATTGTGGATCTTATTTTTTCATCATTTTTTTAAGAGTCTGAAATGCAAGGGGGGCAGAGGGCTGTAGAGGCTGAAGGACAGTTTTGTAGGACTTCAGGCTGATGGAGATAAAAAAAATTCAGATAAAAATAGCTAACAAGGACGGTATATTCTGTGTTTTGCTATTTATACCAAGGGTATGACCTGCGCTTTTTGTACAAAGCCTTTGATATCCCTGTTTTATTTGCTGATAATAAAATTCATGTCCAAAAAGTTGTTGGGCACATTTTTCAAATGACTGTAAATGTTCTTTACAGACTATGCACCATTGTATCACTTTATTATTATCATTATAATTTAAAGTCCAGCCAACTGCACAGAGCCTTATTCAGGGCTATAACCATCTTAACACTGTTTTGAACCAGGAAGAAAAATTTTGATTTTAATGTATAGGTATAACCATTGCGTCTGTATAGAATAATAGTACACAGCAATCATGATTTCTCACTCACATTTATTCATTCATAAAAATGCACTTTTGTTCTAACGCACATGAATCTCTCTTCCCCTCTGTTCAGACGAACATTACACATACTCACTCAAATTGCTTAAAAACAGTACTTTGACAGAAAACAAATGATCATCTAGTACAAGTGCATTGCATCCTGAGAAAATGGAATTAAATCTAATTTTTCAGCAACCCATCATTAATCTTCAGGGAATCTTAAATCTGCTTAATGATGTATTACATAAAAAGTATTAATTAGTACTGAACACAAATGACAGGGGAAAACTATATGGTAATTCAAAAAAAGTATGAATAGATTGAGATTCTACTGCTGTAGGAACACACAATCTTGCCTGCTATCAATCTCTCAATGCCTTTACAGATACACACCATCTTCCTTCCGATCATTCTCTCAAACATTATTTCCTTTCTAAAGGGGGATAATAAAATGCCATCTGAAATACATCGAAAAAATCTAAAACAAAATGCCACAAAGAAATTGTATCCAAGAGGTATACAATGATCACAACACGGCCCTACTGAGTGTACAAGACATAGAGCTTCCGACTTAATCTATACAACAGATCAAGACTATAGGTAAATTCTGCTGCTTCTGCAGTACAGCGAAAAGCAATGAACCTATTGACAGAGAAGTTACACTGTGCCTCCCAAAGGAAAGCTCTGCCTTTGGAAGGCTGACCAGGAGGTTGTGGTGAGATCATGGCATCAGGCTTGCCACAAAAATTGCTGTGTACAGCTGAGCACTGTGCTCTGTTGCTGAGACATCTAGATTACCTTCCAATGCAGTTCCTTCGTAAGAACTTATGCTTTCAGGATTGGTCCTGTATCCCAAAGAAGATCCACCCAAGGCAATGAAGATCAGTACGCCTGCTCATTTGTCGATTGACAGAGAGTCCATCATTGTCTGTCCATGGAAGTATGATTCTGGCTCAAGAAAATAAACTGCATGCAGCCTCCACTCCATCCTACGGTGAAATGGTCTATTCAGGATTGGGAAAGGTAAAGTGTGATAGACAGGAGGTAAGAATCATCCTAATGATGCCAGCCCTGAGAAAAGTTGAGGTATCTACCAACCTGCAGTCTCTATGACATCAGGACTATGGGACAACAGGTACCTTTTTTCATCAACATCTAAAAGGATCCACACTGATAAGAGAAAGAACATATACAAAAAATGTCACAAAGCTAAAACACTTTCTACTTGATATTTTCAAAACATCAATTTATTTAAGAATATCTAATCCATACCGAATTGTTTTTCTTTGTACCAGTGCAGTTTTTCTCCTGGTCTTCTCTTCATGTATAACATTTAGAAACATAAAACCTGCTCTAAGGGGGAAAAAACCCTCACCATGCAATCTCCAACCAACACTGACTCATACCATCAATGGTAAATGTCAGCACATTATACAATTTCTTCATAAAGTGTACAATGTACAATATTGCAAAAAACAGTATTACACTTCAATGATCTCTTGCCATGTTCCTTTCAGTATATTCTTCCAAGCATTGCCGGACTACAAGAACAAAACTGTCTCAAAATCAAATGCCAGATTCCAATTATAAGCAGCATGAAAGGCAAACACTTCCACTTTTGTTTCACTCTCGTCATGGACTGTGACAAGAGCATAAATAAACATTAGGAAACATACATCTTGTTCAAATATCAGATGACATCCAAACTTTCAGCACGAAACAAAATCATGTGTTGCAGGAACCAGAGGTTATGAAATGTAAATTTGCCAGCAAACACCTCATGAGACAATACATCTGGAGTCAAAATCTCTTTTAAATTAGATAGCAAGTGTTTCTTTGCCTGACAGCTGGTCACATCATTCTTCGTTTCATGAACTTGTTTTCTAGATAATGAATACCATAAGTCATAGATGCCAAGACCAGTGGTGAACAAATCCCTACAAATTTCACATGGCACAAGTTTTACACAAGGGATCTTATCAAATAAGCATGATCATCAAAGGCAGGCTGGTAGAATGAACCCTGTTGTGCAGGTTGTCTCAACTGACAAAGCTATATGCATATTGTCAAAGGTAGGTTACAAGGAAGTAGAGTATATAAACAACATACATAACAAGCACAACCATTCAACTCCATATGCCACAATTTCGTAATCATTTATTTCCTTGCCTATACTCCTAATCATGCTCCCTCATACTTCCTATGTTTACAGTTAATCATTAGATCATGACTTTTAACTTTGTCATGTTTACTGTAAAACATCAGCTTACACTATGGACATTGTGAACAGCCAGCCTCCAAAAGAAACCTCTAAAAGAACAATCTCATTTCTCAGTGTACAAAGACCATAGCCTCTGTTAGCAGACAGGAGTATAATAGAAGTCCTGTTCACAATAAAATGATCACTGCATGGTGTATGTAGAACCAGGCCGTTGCAGTCTGAGGATCAATGACGATCTTTACATGCTGTGTAGCAGCCAGGTATAATGGAGGGGTCAGTGAGGTTGTGGAACATGACCATCCACATAGAAATTACGAGTGGCGGGAGGCAGCATCACTTCAATCCCTTCCAGCTCTTTGGTCAGGATAATCTGGCAACCTGAAAATGAACAAAACAAATGATATAGTCATAATACACGGGGCATCATGAGGTTCAAAGATGAAAATATGCTTCACTATTTTCTTTCAACAAATCTTGTATAATCTATGTATATACAAACAGCAAAGAAAACAAACAAGACAGTCTTGAAAGAGGCAAACACACACAAAAAAAAACAATAATGAAGAAGATTAGGAAAAGACAAGCAACATTTATAGGACATTTTATGTGGCAGGAGAAATTTGAACACCTTGTCAAAACAGGAAGCTGGAGGGGAAAAGAGCAGCAGGCAGACCCAGGGAGAAAATATTGGATGGATCTGCAGAGTGGACGAAGACAGAGAGGGTGGGAGATTAACTTGCAGCGACAAAAGATAAATTCATATGGAGGGCCATGATCGCCAACACCATGCAGCAGGGCACATGATGATAAAAACAGGCAACTTGCATTTGAAATTTATTGCAACAGCAGAAATATTTCATGTCCAGTTGATGTGGCCATCAAAATAGGTAATGCTTGTTCAAACTTATATGCTAATGATTTCTTAATGAACCACACAGATAATCCAAAGTTAGTAAAGATCCATCCAGAAACGCCTGAGAAATCTGCTTATTCTGCTCAGACACTGAAAATCGTTTATTCTGCTCAGACACTAAAAATCACTTTTCAGTATTTGCATCCATTCAACTTTCAAGGATGGAGAGGAAGAAGCTAAACACATATTTCATTAATTGCAACAAATCAAAGACTATGAAAAAGATGACATGCCATACAAACAGTGTCTTCATTTTATTCTGTATATGTGTATGTCTGCCTGCATGCTTGTGTTTGCACACACAAACACATTTTAAATATCATGAACCTGCAAATTTTTAGTACTTTCATATGCACTATGTCGAATAATTCCTAAAATGTACTATTTGAAAACAAAGTTTTCCCTCTCCTTGACGGACTACTCAACAGCCTCACCATGTTCAGACACTGGATGAACAGACATACTCTGAGCATCCAGCAACTACGCCCCAGTCCTAGGTAACTATCCCTGTGCCTAACAGAGTGTTCTTGAGCCACAGGCTAGAAGACGGATAATCCAAACAACAAAGCCACACCTGTTGAGGCCATTCTACTGCCATTTTACACATGCAGTCGCTGCGCCTCTGAAAATAGCATTGGTGGGAAAAGGATGCGGAAAGGACTGCACACCTCTTCAACACTTAGAAAAACTGTTTGTGCTGATCAGGCATGTAAACATGTCAGAACACAAAGGCATTCAACCATCGGCTGTGACAAAGCCCCACAGCAATGGAGAAGTGATGACAGAGACAGGCAGAGGATGTTGCCAAAACTCTAGCTAAACTCTGCAAGTAAGTACTTGTGAGGTGATGGTCGTCCATAGAAGATCTGAGGAAGATGCAGGACAGTATCCACCCATAGCAACAAAACAATCCTTCCCTTTCCATGGATAGCATGGCTCCTCCAAAAATAGGGAAGAACAACCCTAGTAAAACACCCTAAACAAAGCCTGCCTCATATGCATACCTGGCAGATGACTGCCAGGTCATGTCTGGTCATCACATGATGCCATCAAAAGAAATGAGAAAAAGAAAAGAAAATCTCTAACCTTTGGTGCATGGAATATTCAAACTGTACCAGACACAGACGACAGACCATAAGATAAGCCAGAGAGCAACGCAGAGTCTTGATTGACATGATGCTGACTCACTATAAAGATCAACACAGCTGCCTGAGTGAGATCAAGTTTGCAGGCATAACCCATCTTCTGAAAGCTGGAATAAACTACACCTTTCACTGCACTGGAAAGCCCACAGATGCTGCAAGGCCTTCTGGTGTTAGTTTTGCCCAATACACTGAGCTCAAAAACACGTAAGAAAGCTTACCCCATGGAATCAATGATCACCTAATGACCTTGACTCTTCAGCTCACAACAGACTGTTTTGCTATGGTGATCTATGTTAACACCCATATGATGTTATATCCAGATGATTAACCCTTTTGCATTTGCACTGCTAGATGTAAAGCTAGCTCCTAGTATTCACATTCGAATGTAGCACAGTATCAGTACGAAGTCTTTCAGTAGTGAATGGAAAGTTCCTTGCATCCCAGAATGCTCGTACTCTTTAGATTTTTAGATTCAATGCGAGACTGACCAAGATTCTAACCACACGCGCAATAAGACAGCAAGGCCAGTAGTGACGGAAATTCCCCACACATGTGCCGGAAAAGGTCAGGCGATCTCAACCGCTACGAACGGATTGGCACATTCTTCTGCAGGGTGGTTACCGGCTTTGTGAACAGCTAAGGGTTAAAATAAGAAGAAAAAAAAACTATGCAGAATTCAACAGTTTCATTGCTACAGTCAACAACAAGGACATCATTCTTAGAGACTTGAATACTCATGTGGGAGTGGCCTGCTCTACTTGGCCAGATGTCCTTGGAAACATGTGATGACCTTTGACCTTATTTCACAAATGGTCACTCAACGACCTACCAAGTTAGACAAAATTAAAGACCATTCCTGAGATGAATGGGATCAAATCTTACATGAAGCAGTAAAATATGAAAGAGGGGTGTTAGAAGAATAGTCACATTATGTGTAGAAACTTGTGAACGTAAGATCTGAGATTCATATTGCGCTCAATTGTAGCAGCCAACATGGTTGTCCACGAGGCAGCCTGCAAATATGACAGACTTTTTGCAATAATCAACACAGTTGGTACGCACAATGCTGACAGAGCTTGTCCTACTACCCCTGACCATTTCGCTCTGCTTCTGCTGAAAATACTTGTTCAAACTGCTGCATCACAAAACTAATGAGAGAAGTTAAACAAAAGACACATCAGTGTATAGAAATAGGTCAGTTGACAAAGACAACAAAGGGACAAATGGAAACATCATACACCGTTTCATCAGTCAACTAGCTCGCAACTGGCACAGAAATAATTCCATGATCACCTCCAACCGAAACACAGCCCAACTACATTAGTACAGTATCACTTATTCCCACCCCCCTCACATATTGTGTAACTGCATTTTGCAAGTGATGACACTTATGACCATGACACTTACTGTAGTTCTACCATACAGTCTGAAACTATCACAAGTTTCCTACAGTCTGAACATACATAGTTGTACCATACTTAACTATCACAATTACACAGTCTGAACTATCACATAGTCTACATACAGTCTGAAACTATCACACAGTTCTACCATACAGTCTGAAACTATCACACAGTTCTACCATACAGTCTGAAACTATACAGTCTACCCTAAGTCTGAAACTATAAAGTTCTACCATACAGTCTGAAACTATCACATAGTTCTACCATACAGTCTGAAACTATCACAATTCTACCATACAGTCTGAATTACATAGTTCTACCATACAGTCTGAAACTATCACATAGTTCTACCATACAGTCTGAAACTATCACATAGTTCTACCATACAGTCTGAAACTATCACACAGCCTGATACACATCTCATACTTAAAGAGACAATGAACAAGCAAATGTGTTTATTGTGTTTTAAAATTTAGAACAACTGACACAGAACAGCCATTAGAACTGTTATAAGCTTGGTTTAATTGGTCACATGACAACTGACAATATCATAATAGTGGGGCACCCAGTGTGACCTGCACTATCAGACAGCTTGGGGATCACATTAGGAAGAGCTCAGCTTTCATCGTCTTAATAACGTACATGAGTGTGATGAAAACACATGTTCTTATGTTGTAATCATGAAAATATGACAGTTTGATAAGGATGACATATCTTTCAAACTTAGATGGACTGGGTACCGTAAAATACACACACACAAAAATTACACATTCTTGTAAACATGCTTGCCAAATTTCACTTTTCTAAACAGTCATATAGGCCTGCTATAACCAGTGAATCACACCCACCCAATCTGACATTCAAACATCAAAAAATACAAAAAAAGTAAAAAAACTAGGGGGTGTTCCAGTTATAGAAATGAGAATGCAAGAGAGTTAACATGCAGAAACTCCAAGCCAAAGCAAAGTGCTCAAAGCCATTTCCCAGGCATTTCTCTTTGCAGATATTTGTGCATTGGCCACACACCTACACAAGGACATTCAGTCTATCACTGGCCCCTGCAAACACTTCAGCCTTACAATTAGCTTTAGCAAGATTGAGGATATGTTTCAGCCAACAATATCTCAGGATTCTGGGTTTCATCACCTCTAACTGTCATCAACCACCAGGAGATCAAGACTGCAGACAAATTCTGCTACTTCGACAGCATAATTCTAGATTTACCACAAAGTCTGCTGTGTACACAGCAGCAGTCCTGAGCACCCAACTGCACTACTGCAAGACCTAAACCACTACTAACAACACATTTAACAACTCGAACAGTTCATCCACAGATGTCTGCACAAAATCTGCAATATGACCAAGATCAAGTGTCCAACCTTCAAGTTCTGAAAAGTGTGGCCTGCCAAATACTGGGTGCCTATTCATCAAATGATGCTTATGGAGAACTGATGCAAGAACACCATTACCAGGAAGACCACAAAATGGACACAAGGATACTCTGAAGGCAAACCTCATCAGCTTTGGTATCAACAAAAACCAATTGACAACAAAAAACAAACAAACAAACAAAAATCAGGAACTGTTTATCACTCTCCAGAAACTAATCAGAACACTAAGGCTCTTTGACACACAAAGTCCAGCCAACTGCATACTGCCACATTGGGGCGGGCGACAACCATTTCAATCCACACACAATACTTCAACAGGGAAAAAAGGAAAAGAAAATTATGTGCACATATCAATGCATTCACGCACATAATCTAAGGAGATGCCCCTGGCACTGACCACTCTCACGCACATAATCTAAGGAGATGCCCCTGGCGCTGACCACTCCAATTTATCACACAAAGGATTTAAAAAATATACCTGAATACATATTCAAATGTAACAAAGGACTCTAAAACATACATAAAAACAGGCCTAAATTACCTAAAATTGCTTTTGCATCTCATTTGCGCACACACATGCACGCATGCACACACACACACGCACACATATACACACACACATATACACACACACACACACACACACATACACACACACACATACACACATACACACACACACACACACACACACACACACATAAAATCTTTCTCTTAATCAGCTGAAACTTTTTCAACACATAGTGCCCTTTTCTTGTCTTTTTTGAGGCAAATCTTACACTTAAATGCTTTTTTTTAATTGTGGCATAAAAACTAACTCGTGCCCCAAATATATGCCTGAACATTTCTTGATTTCCTTTTGATTTAATTTTTTTTAATCAAATTTATGTTTAGTTGTATGATTAATTAAAATATTTGGATGAACTTTACGGGAAGCTGAAATAAAACATGTTATCCGATGTATACCTTCAAACCCCATTCCAACAACAACAAAAAATCATAGTTATGCTGGTTCTATAATAACTGGAACAGAAGAGCTAAATTGAAGAAATCATCCATTTGTTTGTTTGTTTGTTTGTTTGTCTGTTTATTTGCAGCTGAGTTTTCTTTACTTGCTTTTTATTTTTTTACTTTTTCCATTTTCAACAGGAAGATTTTTGTACAATGATATATTTGCATGATATTTTACTCTCCTTACCTAGCCTGCTGTTTGGTTTTAAAAATGGTGCCATATCCAGCATGTCTTCTTCTCTGAAACAAGACAACATTTTAACACACTCAATAAAATGAAGACATAAAGTTTGCAATAAAGAAAAAGACATATACAAATGTATATATATATAAGTATACAGGTTTTGCCATAAACTGAATGGTCATTCAGGTCTGAGGTGCTGGAAATCTCAGCTTCTCTCAGGACTAGTATCATGAGGGCTATATCCGCCTGGTAGGTAGAGGGGGGGAGATTTTTCTGATCTCATAAGTCAACACATGTGCAGATATGCCAATGCCTACATCTCCTTCTAGTGCACACACATGCAGAACATCAAATACACATATCAAACATATCTCACCAGTCTCACCTCACCTTTTTTTTTTTTATTGTTATTGTTGTTTAAAGCCCAGCTGACTGCGTAGAGCCATATCAGGGCTATGACCAGTTCAAAACATACACAATACTTCAATGGGAAAAAAACAAAAAAGCAAATTAAGTACACATATCAATGCCTTCACACACACTATCTAAGGAGATGCCCCTGGCGCTGACCATTCCACCCAATTTATCACACAGGAAATTTAAAAAAGCATACTGAATACAAATTTAAACATAATTAAGGACACTACAACATATATAAAAACAGGCCTAAATTACCTAAAATTGCTTCCGCATGTCTCATATTCCTAGTGCCAAACATGCACTTAACACATGTACCCAATTATCAATCCTAAGAGAAAGTACACAAGACTTTATCGAACACATACAGGTGAATGGACCAGCAAAGGCAGAAAATGATAAGAAGAAATGTCAAAGGAGGAAGAAAGAAACAAAGAAAGTGACAGAAAAGAGGAAAATTCTAGTACAGAATTTCCAGAAGGTGGGGATACTATTCATACTGAAAGAGCCCCCGGCATCCCCATGGGGGTCACCTCACCTGTGAGGTCAACATGTGTGCAAATCTGCCAATGCCTTCTGTGCACACACACGCAGAACATCAAATACACACATTAAACATACCTGTATATCGTAAATATAACAATGTGCATATCACCTCTCAGAAAAATTGGTACGCTTAAACACATGAAACTGATAGCAATGATAAAAACAGGAATCTGATAACAATGATGATATGGACCTCTTACAGCCAAAAAAAAAAAAAAGAAAGATATCAAACAGTTAACACATACAGATCTGAAAACAATATCAGAATGTAACAGCACTTTCACTTACTCTTCTTTGGGCTCTGGGATACTATCAAAGTAGTCTTCTTTCACATACACATGGCATGTACAGCAGGCTAATGATGCTTCACAGGCACCTGCACATGAAAATGTTGGAATCAGAAGTGTTGTTGTTGTCATTGTTGCTGTTGTTGTTGCTGCTGCTGTTGCTGCTGTTGTTGTTGTTTTCTTCTTCTTCTTCTTACTGTAACTGTTACTGTTGTTGTTGTTGTTGCTATTGTTGTTACTGTTTATGTTGTTGTTGTTGTTGTTGACAATGATGATGGTGATGATGATGATATGATGATGATGATAATCAACTGTTTTTGAAATAATAATCAACACGAAAAAGGAAAAAATTCAGAGAAGACCAAAAATACAAACCCAGCAAACTCACACGATCACATGCACAGACAAAATATCATAAGCATACAGAAGAAGAGGCAAAATGATCAATCTCTTCAAACAATCTATCCCTTCATGTCTACGCCGACTGTCTCCCTACTCTCCTCCCATTCATCACTGACATCATCAACACTTCTCTTCAAACTGGAACTGTCCCAGATTCTTTCAAGTCTGCTATTGTTCACCCTCTCCTCAAGAAACACAATTTAGATCCAAATGAACTGAAAAATTACCGGCCTATCTCTAATCTCTCTTTCTTCTCAAAACTCCTTGAAAAAGTCGTCCTCAACCAGCTGAACTCTCACCTGTCTGCCAACAATCTCCTCAATCCTTTCCAGTCAGCCTACCGCCAGTGCCATAGCACTGAAACTGCCCTACTACACATTCTCAACAATCTCCTCCTTGCAACTGATACTGGCAAAGTCTCTCTCCTCACACTCCTTGATCTGTCTGCAGCCTTTGATACCATTGATCATGGATTCTCCTTTCTAGACTTCATCATACTTTTGGCATCTCTGACATTGCTCTGTCTTGGTTCACTTCATACCTATCAAACAGAAAACAAACCATTCTCATCAATGGCACTTACTCTCAACCTGCATACCTGACCTGTGGTGTTCCACAAGGATCTGTCCTTGGCCCTGTTCTTTTCACTCTTTACACCTCCCCCCTGTCCACCATCACCAACTCCCATTCTATAAAACACCACTTCTATGCTGATGACACCCAACTTCAAACAGTGACTCACCTGATAATATACAGCGCCTGTTGACTCGCACCACTGAGTGTTACTCGGACATTAAGAACTGGATGACACACAATAGACTTCAGCTTAATGACGACAAAACAGAAGCTATCCTCATTGGCACCCGTCAGAAACTTTCTCAGCTGCCTCCTCTTTCTCTCCCATTATGTAACACATCAGTCCCAATTTCTGATTCAGCTAAAAACCTTGGTGTCTGCATTGACTCTACCCTCTCCATGAACAACTTTGTTTCTCAAACTGCCAGATCCTGCTACTATCATCTCCATCGTATAAAGCTGATCAGGAAGTATCTCTCTGTCGAAACAACTGCAAAACTCGTTCTCTCCTTCATAATGTCTCGCATTGACTATTGCAATTCACTCCTGTCTGGTCTTCCTGCCTCCACCATTCACATCCTACAGCGCATTCAAAACAATGCTGCACGCCTTGTACTCAAAAAGAAAAAAGCTGACCACATATCTCCTCTCCTGGCACAACTTCACTGGCTCCCTGTATCAAAGCTGCATACAGTACAAACTAGACACCATGTGCTACAAAAGCCTCAATAACGCAGCCCCCGATTACCTGTCAAGCCTACTTGAGATCTATGTTCCCTCACGTACCCTCCGCTCTGCCTCTGATCCTCTGACTCTTCGCTTTCCACGCACTAAGCTCAATACCTATGGTCCACGAGCCTTCTCTGTTTCTGGTCCACTCTCCTGGAACAAACTTCCTCTCTCAGTCCGTCAGCAACCTACTTTTGTCTCCTTCAAGTCCGCTCTCAAAACTCACCTTTTCTCTCCTGCATAAAATCCTAACCTCACTCAACCCTCCCCTCTGCAGCCTGTCTCCGCTCGGAGGGAATCACATGGTTATAATATATAATTGTATGCTATGCTCTCTATAATTTTCCATTGCTTTTATTCTTGCTTTTATTGCTTTTATTCTTTCTCCCCATTTATAGCCATGCGTGTGTGTGGGTGTGTGTGTGTGTGTGTGTGTGTGTGTGTGTGTGGTCTGTATGTGTGCGTCGTGCGTGTGTGTGCGAGCGTGCGTGCCTGCGTGTGTGTCTGCTTCAGCGCTTAGATTTGATTTTATCAAGATTTTGCGCTATATAAATATTGTAATTATTATTATTATTATTAAAAACTGGTTACAGAAAATCCAGATATTCAAAAAATGCAGACTTTAGGAATTTTTTGGGTCTATGTTGGACTATGTTACTTTGACCTTGACGCCTTGTCTTATATACTTATGCATTCATGATCCCTCAACAGTGCATTTTTTTTTTTTAATACTAAATCTTAGCAGCAAAGATCCATAAAAAATAACTAAGAAAATCTCATCAGTATGTTTCAGTTGCTCTCTCTGTGTCTCTCTCTCTCTCATACACATACACACACATATACACACACATACATACACACACGAACACACACACGCGTGTGGACTCACGCACGCGCACACACACGTACACACACACACACACACACACACACACACACACACCCCTTTGTTCTTGGATAATATGAAATAATCTCCCTTTAAAAAACGGACACAAAAAAACAAACAAACAAATCACACAATCATCTGCACTCAAAGACCTTCATAATCCTACAAAATTTCAGTGACTGGGTCTTACTCTACATGTTCTCAATTTCCGTTCATCATTAATGAACTAACGGAACCACCAAAGTACCCAAATTCGTTTATTTGTTTATTTCATGAGCTCCAGTTCCCATGTGCACTTGAATCTACTAGTAGGATTTTATCTCACTATCAAAGGCAGTCATAGTCATATTTCTGGGGTGTGTATGCTGGATGTTTTCATGTTTCGACATAAGTCACACAATCACTGACAAGGCTGACAGGATCTTAAATGCACATAGTATCTGACGTTCTGTGTGTGCATTAAGGGGATCCAGGCTTAGTGACTCTGCATATATACGATGATCTGGGGGATCATAAATAATCTCCATTCTTTACCCACTGCGCAGTACCCCCATCAAATTCAAACCCAGACTACAGAAAGGAAGACCAGTTAACCCCTTGACAAAAACAAACAAGTAAATATTAATGCTGATTTTTCCAGGATGTATCTGTGTCTCAATTTTACTCTACAAAATCAAATTGGTGGTTTTTGTTTCTTAGGTTTTCTTGTTGTCATTGTGGTTCTTGTTGTTTGTTGTTGTTATTCCTGTTGTATTTTTCTTTTTAGATATAGAACCGATAATGTTATATGGTTGTTAGGCGTGGACAGTCAACAAGCAAAGCCAGAACAAGATTGAGGCAGCCGAGATGTGGTTTCTAAGAAGAATGTTGAGAGTTCCATGGACAGCAAAGAAAACAAACGAGACAGTCTTGATGGAGGCAGACACAAGAAAATCATTCATAAGGAAGATTAGAAAAAGACAGGCAACATTCATAGGCCATTTTATGAGGAAAGGGGAATTGGAGCACCTGATCACAGCAGGAAAGCTGGAGGGAAAGATAGCACCAGGCAGGCTCAGGGAAAACGTATTGGACGGACTTGCAGAGTGGCTGAGGACAGAGAGGGTGGAAGATGTGCTTGCGGCAACAAGGGACAAATGCATATGGCAGGCCATGATCGTCAATGCCATGTTGCTGTAGTTGTTATGGCTGCTGTCACAAGTGTTGGACAAATTTTAAAAAATGGTGTTTTGAATTTAAGAATAAGTAATCAACAACAAATCAACAACAGTCAAGGCCTTGTGTTTGTATGTATACTGTTAGTATAAATGTACACTCGTGTGTCCACTTGCCTGACTGTCCGCCTGCTTGTCTGTTTATCTGTCATTAAAATGTGGCAACTGGGATTTTATAGCACCAACAAGGCGCAAGGGACACAGAAGCCTGCAGTTTTGGTGGACTAAAAGGGGATGTTTAAAACAAAGATGAAGGATGCTTCACGACCTGCATGCTACCAAAGCACACAAGCTCTGATGTTACTGTGGTTTAAAAATCTTTTGAACAAAACCAGTGCATAGAGTACTGGCTCCCCCAACCATCTCCATCCAACTTTTTGCCTTATTCAATCAGTTGATTATTTTCATTCAAAATGTCAATGCCAAATGCCGTAAAATGGTCAATAATTTTTACCTTCCATTTCAATATTATGACGATGAGCCAAGTACATCACATTGTCACCAACCTTTCCCTTCACCGGAATTCGTGTACCATTTTTGTCCACATATGTAATGTTCACTCTGCAAATAAATATATCAATCAATCAATCAATAAGGCAACAAAATTAAGGGAATAAAAACATTCATAATTGTAACAAGAAAGAAAAAAGCATTGAAGACTAAAAATCTCTCATACACCCTGGAACAGGAGGCATAATCACTAGACAGCTATGCCTAAAGCCGATTCCTTTGATACCATGTGTGATTAGTACAATGATATAAAGCTGCTTATCTTTTTGAAACTTAATTAAAAGTTGAAGTTAAATGTCGATAGTTTTTGTTTGTTTGTTTGTTTTTGATTTGTTTTGTTTTTTTCACTGTTCTATAACTTCACAGAACACATGAGCACATAACTCTAGTAATGCCAGAATAGAGCACAGAATTGAAAAGGCCAGAATCACCTAGTCCTGTTACAGCAGTGAACTATTGATATCAAGATACACAGCAACAAGGATTAAAAACCAGTGAGTATTTTTTTCCATTAACAATTATCATGGAGTGTCAAGCAACGTACTAAAAACAAAACAAAAACAAAAAAGCCTACTGTAAAGCAATAGTTACTATAGAGGAAAAGACAGCTGAAATGAAACAGCACGTTTGGCACTTAAAATATCTATGTACAACAATGATGAAAAGACTTGTTCAGGTGAACGTATCATATCTTTTTATTTTCACTCACATTTCTTCATCGGATTTGGGGTCCTGCCATTCGTATTCACCATGATACAGTGGTCCATCTGCAACAAACAGTAAATTCTGAATGCTCTTTGAAAATTATACATGATAAATAAGTACTAATCAAAACCAGTTATGTATTAAGTCATATGTAATTACAGTATGTTTCAGAAAGAATAACTTGCCAGTGAATAAACACATAAATGTCCAACTAAGAGAGCTGATGGTCAGCAACAAGCTGGAAGGCCTGAAGAGATGAAATATCTTGCAACATCAAGGCATCTTTCATGCCATCAATTCAAGTCTTCCATGGTCTTCCTCTTCCTTTAAATCCACATACCTTTTCCCATATGCTTGTTGATCCAGCAAGTGGGGCTGCACTCTGGTCAGATGATCAAACCTCTTAATAAATCCCTGTTGATGAATACAATGGAGGACTGGTGTTGTTCCCAATGTTTCTCTCATCTTGGTGTTTTGATCATGTCATGTGTGGTCTTGTTGGCAGTTGTTCTCAAACAATGCATTTCACAGATAAGTTTTTATGCATCATGATCACAGAAGTCTGCTGGCAAAGGATGGTCCATGTTTATCTCATGAAATAAGCTGTCCGAATCCAGAACATTAATTCAGAATGAAAACAAATCACAGTCTGATGCATACAAATAGTAATTATTTACAACCAATATCTGTATACATGGGTATCTGTTTAAAACTGGATGAGAGTTAGACATACAGATCTTCTGTTACTTGGGCAAGTGCTCTCAGAAAATCCAACATTCAGTATCAACTGGACAGTGATTTTCTACACACACACACACACACACACACACACACACACACACACACACACACACACACACAATCATTGCTCATCCCATCTCACTAGTGTTGCAATTCTTCTTTGGAACAGCATCTCGAATTTCACATGGTAAATTCATAGCTTAACAAGACAGAAACAAACACTGACATAAACACAGAGACACATATGCAATTACAACTACTTAAGAATAAGAAGTACAATCCTTACACAAGGAGTAAAGGCACAGTTTAAGCCATTTATTTAGCGATTTACTGTTGAGTTACCTTAATCCCTTTTGCTGCTAATGCTTACGAAGTGTAAAGGCGTAATTTAAAGCCATTTACTGTTGAGTTATCTTAAGCCTTTTGCTGCTAATGCTTTTAGCTACAGTGTTTGCAGTATAGCATTAGCATATCATTCCGTCATTCCAGGTTAGCCCACAGTGCATACACTACACATACTCCACATTATGACATGTCACATGTATAGTCAGAACAACAAGAAACACAAAACAAAACAAAAAATAGAGATGCTAAAGATGTAGAGTATGCTGCATAGAATTTCATTGCACTGGTTAAATACCAAAATATACTTCACAGATTCACTTGTCTCTCAACACACACATATAATTATATACACACACTGTCTCACACATGCACACATTCTCAATCCCCCCCTCTCTCTCTCTCTCCCTTCTCTCTCTCTCTCACACCACACACACACACACACACATAGAGCCCATACACACATACACATACACATGTGAAGACAAACATGTCCACGCTGTATCTGTGTGCATTAAAAGTACAAGAAGCCCATCAGTCAGTGACACAAGGGAATAATGGTCAAGTTGTGGTACATTTGAAAACTTGTTTTTTGGTTAAGTCCAAATTATAAAGTCCAGCAAAGGCACCATGATTTTTGTCATCTTAGATATGTGTTTGTTTATAACAAATATAATAAAAAGGGTAACAATCTTTATCAAGGAATAGGACATACATGAAATCATGGTACAAGTCTGATGCATTCTGACAAATGGTTGTAACTGTTCTGTATCTGCAGCACTGACAAGACAGCCCAGGCCAACATGTCATGGTCACTGGTGGAGTCAGTGGGAGAGCTGAGAAGATGACGAAGAATCATCTTATCTAAAGATCATATGGGTGCTTTTGAACTTCTGACATATTTATTTAAACAATGTCATGGATAAGGTCCATCACTGCTATGTTCTGTGTGCTAGTGCACTATGGTTATGCCACAATAGTGAGACTTTGAATGTTTGATGACAGATAGCGTGCGTGTGTGTGTGTGTGTGTGTGGTGTGTGTGTGGTGTGTGTGTGTGTGTGTGTGTGTGTGTGTGTGTGTGTGTGTGTGTGTGTGTGTGTGTGTGTGAGACTGAAGGAGCGGGGAAGGAGAGAGACAAAAAGAGAGAAAGAGAGAGAGAGCATCTACTTTGACTGCATACTAAAAATAACTGAGTGAATGTCATCATAATGATAATCTTTAAAAGTATAAGAAAAACAGCCTCTTTAAGCCTTCGATTCCCGGCGGCCATATCATCTGGGGTGGCTGCCGACGTAAAAACTGAACCAAATCAATCAATCAATAAACTGCACCATCATCTTTCGACATCATCAGCAAAATCACGCAAAGCAGCAAAATTACGCAACTTGCTTACTTACTTGTTTGGTAGACCTACACTGCTACAGCTATTATGGCAGCCTAAATTAATAAGAGATCGCTACAGTTTGCTCGACAGGATATGATAATTACTTTGCAACTTGAGTCCTCGAACAACAGCAACGATTGGCACACGTTTTGCTATTTGTCCTTTCCCCGTCCATGCAGAATACGAATTTAACAACAAACATCGTCTGCAAACCGTCCTCATCAAGGACGCTGCCATCTTGATATAGCTTTACTTGTTTGCTAATTCTACACCTTAGATTCGTATTTAAGGGGTATCCCAGCCCAGATACGAAACTGTTGATAAATGCTGCTCGTAGCTTCGTATATTAACATGCATCAATCATTGTTGAAGAGAAAATCGTCTGGACAGCAGTGCGAAATGTAGATCTTGAGCAGAACCTTCACCAAAATGGACCTCGAATCATGGATATCTTTCTTGTCGCATATGTGCAGACGCCTGGATGGGGTTTGATATGGTCTACAGTTGATGTGTTGTTACCGATCGAGGACTATAGGGTGCTATCCTTGCCATAGGCCTCCGCAGAAGCATCGCTCGCTTTTCCACTAAGATTTCAACATGGCGACTCGGCGCATAGAGAAGACATGGAGAAATTCAGTGTGGTGGATTCTTTCTGTGATTACTGTGTTCAGTCAGATCAGTGTGTCTGTGGAAGACGGTCGGCAGATGATCGGTAATAATGTTGACGAATCTGGTGAATTGAATGTTCGTAATTTAGACGGGACAACGGACCGTCGGACGTTTGTGGACAACGGGTATGTGACCGATAATAAACAAGACCCCGTCAGTCCCGAAATGTTGGGGGCATTATTATTCAGCATGAATCTCAGAAACTGTCAGCACGTTTGAGATGGCTTAGCAACGACGAAATTGGAATAACAAATATGCAGGTACGTCTAGATTTAAGTTAAGTTATTTCACGGAAAGAAATGCGCTCCTGCGTAGAGTTTGAGTTGGGGTAGCGTTAAGCTTGAGCTTTGGTCTAAACGTAGACTTGTCACAGCTCAGTTCAGACTGGTACTGTGAAGATACTGAAAAAAAAAAAGCATTGTTTTGTTCGTATTACAAATTAGTTTAGCATTTTCTGCTTAATTATTCGGTACTAATTGTTGATCATAGTTAATTATGTTGTTTGTAAATTTTATTTCAGGTTCTCTTTAAACAACTCTCAATACAGATGATGTGTGTGGTGTGTGTGTGTGTGGTGTGTGTGTGTGTGTGTGTGTGTGTGAATATCTTGAATAGGCCTGAACATATAAAATTCTACTATTAGTACAGTTTACTCTTAATTAACATGTAAATGAAATAGAATAAGAAAATAAAGTAGACCTAGACTTGCCTATATGACATGAATGAAATAGAATAAGAAAATAAAGTAGACCTAGACTTGCCTATATGACATTTCATGTCAGTAATTAAAATTCTGTTTTAACTTTCCTTTCGTATTCTTTAAAAAAAACAACTGATTCTCTGCATAGGCCTAGTTTATTATTGCATAGGCTAGTTTATTATTTGATGATGCAGATGAAAAGAAAACAATAAGAGGGATTCATTTTCTGAATAGGCCTGCACTACATCTTATACCAGGTGACATAAGGTCAGGTCACATCAGGTCTGGTTAGGTCATGATGTTGGATCCTATCATTTTGCTGTTGGGTCCAGTCATTTCAGGACAGGTCAGGTCATCTTCAGATCAAGTGTGAAAATAATACGTTGAACAATCATGAACTATTTCTTGACAAATTAGACTAGCCCATTAAGTTGAAAGTGTCATGTGGGTTAACATGATATCAGTTACAAGTTCAAGAAGACCTTTTTTTTTTAATATATGCCAAGGCCTATAGGCATAATTCAGATTAGGGCACAGTATACAAATAATGAATGTATATATGCAACATTGTAAGTAAGTGCCCATTTTTTATCTTTGCAAGACAAGTACCTTTTTTTTTTTTTTTTTTTTTTTTTTTTTCTTTTCCCTCTCTGAGAAAACAGGAACCAGAAAAATACGAAAATAGAATAAAACACATATTTAATACAACAAGGCAAGACGGGTGCAAATTTTTGGCCAACTGGCCTTTGTCAGGCATGAAGGTAAGATCACAAACAAATACCAAATACAAAAACTTAGGAGAAAAAGATTGTCCAGTGGGAGAAAAGGACTGAATGAAATCATAATGTTTTTGTGAATAATGGTAAGAAATGGAGAGAGAGGAGGTGAATATGATGTCAGAGGGCAAGTGAGATGAATTCTGCAATTTGAAAAGTGGTCATGCCATATTACTATTACTGTATGATGGGATTTCTTATTTTTTACTGATTACCATCACTTCATCATGGGTGCAACTTTTTCCATTTAACGACGGAATCTGTTTTTTCAAAAGAGAAACAGAAAATCTGTTTCCTGAAAAAACGCTGCCAGCCCCTGGACCCCTTTCAGTTTTTTAACTTTTTCTAAGTTGCACCCTTGCTTCATTCTTTTTACTATTAAAGCACCAGCCCTTTATTTCTGCTTTCTGTTTCTTTGTATAATTAATATTATGTTTTTGTAGGTTTTTTCCATTTTCTGTAATTAGAACAGTGTCATCTGGGTAACGAAGATTGTTTATCACTAATATCAGTTTTCCTCCAACTTTGATCCCAGGGCAATCTTCAAGGTTTCTTGTGATGATTTCACTATAATTATAGTATAAAGTGAAAACAGATTTGGTAACAGAGCACTTTATTCCTTATATTATTAATCTTTGCCCTCACTATTGAGCTTTTCCAGTAAGTTGATCATTCTCCAAAAAGCCAGGGCAGAGAGTATAATCATCAAAAATTATATGTCTTTATTCAACACAGTTGATCTTTCTGTTAGATCCAAAACAAGTGTGACTGCCCGCGCCCAAGCAAACAGGAACCAGAAGAACAAGAAAACCAATATAAGTGCGTATCCAACAAAACAAAACAAAACAAGCGCAAATTTTCTGCCAACTAGCCTTTGTCAAGCGCGAACGCACGGTCACAAACAGATCACAAACACCAAACAATGGATAATAAAAACGGGACTAAAAACTTCCCTGCCGCCTCGTCCAGTGGGTAAGAAGGGGACCATTAACTTCCCTGCTGCCTCGTCCAGTGGGTAAGAAGGGGACCATTAAAATAAATGGTCCCCTTCTTACCCACTGGACGAGGCGGCAGGGAAGTTTTTAGTCCCGTTTTTATTATCCATTGTTTGGTGTTTGTGATCTGTTTGTGACCGTGCGTTCGCGCTTGACAAAGGCTAGTTGGCAGAAAATTTGCGCTTGTTTTGTTTTGTTTTGTTGGATACGCACTTACATTGGTTTTCTTGTTCTTCTGGTTTCTGTGACGTGAGAGTTCCTAGGATATGCCATTAACACTTACCAACACTAACAGTAACAGTTCCTTCTTCAACATATCCACATTGTTTATAGATCTGCTATTTCTGGTTTGATTTTGTTCCTTGTCCTCATCATTATTGATAAAAATTTTCTTAATAGAATCTTTGTCACATTATCTGTGATCAAGCTGATTGTACGATTCTGTAACCCATGCTTTCTTTTGAAGTGCAATGAAAACTGACTGACATATTTATCTAGGGATTTTTACAATTTCAGTGTCACAAATGTCATTTAAGAGGACAGTGAACTTTTTTCTCTTTTGTTTTTTGTTGTTGTTGTTGTTGTTGTTGTTGTTGTTGTTTTCAAGACCACTTCACGATTATTTCTATAGTAATATTGCCTGGTCCTGGGACTTTTCCTTGTTTCCTCTTTCTCATGCTACTCTAAACTTCACTTTCATTATTAGTGGTTCTTCAAAGTTCCGTCTAATGATAAGTTCTCCCTTTTGTCATCGTCAAAAAAATCTTCAGTCTTCTGTCCACGTCTACCTTATAGTTATAGTATTCTAAGTTATAGTTATATTTTGTCCTTTTCCTGATTTTTGTCTTTTTCCATAATAATCATATTGATAATCAGTATTTTTTGTTATGATGGAATTTATTCTATAATTTATGATGTATACTACTAATGTACTATGTCATTTTCTATTCTTGGTGTGTTTGTTAGAAATAATGTGATTATCAAATCTACGCCAAGGCTTCAAAAACACTCAATCATTGCTATTCCTCCATTCGTTTCTCCCCACATCACCCCATCCTTATGCAATCTCCCCAGTAAGACGGAGGGAAACTCAACAAACCTGTATGCCTGTCAACATCATCAGTAAGATTACTCGATAAGAAAAAAACACCTAAGCATGTCAACATTATCAGTAATGTTACTGACTTACTCAGGAGAAATCAGTAAAATCACTGGGAGGAAATTGAAATGAGTTGCGTAGGGCATAACTGATAAAGAAATGGTTAGAACTGTCTTTATTAGTTTATAAATAGAAAGTGTAGTAGTACTAGCACTAATAGTTGCAGTGTATAGTAACTGAGTGTAATGTTGAACATTTCCATTCTTTATTGATTTGAATTTTTCAGAACTAGATTTGGTTAAAGTGTGAGATAGTTTATGAAAACAAGGCTGTAGTTTATGAAAACAAGGCTGTTATTTGTTGTTAACACAACTTGCTATTCATTTAGCAGTTAATTGAATTTGATTATAAACTTTATAATACCGTACCGTGAATATTGTAGCAGTGATTATGAGATGTTCTTATTTGTGAGTTGTAATGGAACTTGTGACGGTGTTAATATCTGGCTGTGGCGCATAAAGGACCTTCCACTGGTTTCAGCATTAGTAGAATGCCAGGTCCACCTATTTGGAGATGACTGTCTCTGATAGAACAGTTTGTATCTAGCCAAATAATAGCCAAGTAATAGTGATAACATAAGTAATTATATTTGAAAAATATATATAAAGTTGTACCAAGACTGCTTAAAATTAAATCTCCAAGAAAATATCAGAAAAATAGAAAATTAGGCTCACAAATGGGGGGGTGCAATTCCATGCCAAAAAATGTTGCATTCTCAGAGCAATTTTACGTCAATTCATCCCACAGATATTTAAACAAAGTGCCCTGCAGTAATCTTAAGTGTGTCACCAAAACCCCATATAAATTGGCATACAAATTTCAAAGGACCTGAGATAAATTTTATCTTCCATAGGTATACATAAATTTGCAAAAAGACCAGCAAAACAAGGCTTTCTATGCTGCAACGTATGATATTTGACTATTTGTCTTCATGTGCCTAGCACTTCTTTAATCTTCACAGTATGGGATCTCTACCAGAAACAAGATATTGTTCACCTTGCAGTGAAAATCCAAAACATAGTGCCAGCCCAATCCATGATTTTAATTGCAGTTGCAACTTCAGAACAGTGGCTGTATAATTCAAATGAATTTGAGTTAAATGCTATAATATCTCCAACTTACAAGATGACTAGATCAAAGATTTCATCTACACTGTATCTTCTGGCATGTATAAAGGTGGTTGAGGATCTAGTGCTAGGTATTCGGGATATTCCTGTTCATACTTTTTTCACACCAGCAAAACAAAAACAAAAAAACAGTAGAGCACTGCCAGCAGTGTGAAAAACATTAGCCAGTGGTAGGACAGAAAACTTCATTTTCAAAGTCTGTCACAGAAAACTGTATTTTCAAACTCACTTTCAGTTCAGAACAGTAAAATTGAGTAACAGTCACATTGCACAATACAAGAATTTTTAAAAAAAAATTTTTTTTTTATAAAAACGGTAGTGAATTGGAACCTTCTTGAAGAAGAAACAGTTACACAGCACCATCATTTGATTGCTTCCACATGTGAATCAGTAGCCTGACCTGCTGCTACACCAAGCGCAGTACCCTTTTCCATTGCAATTATACCAATTGTGGTTTCTGTGATGTACAGATCAAGATGAAGAATTTAAAAGGAAAGAAAGAAAGAAAGAAAAGATTGTTAAGGAAAACAAATAAAAAGAAAAGAAAGAGGGGGGAGGAATTGAAATAATTAGATAAAATATCATAGCGTGTGTGTGTGTGTGTGTGTGTGTGTGTGTGCTAGTATTATTATACTATTTATAGTAATGTAGTATGCATGAGCATGTGTAACTGTAAGGATTTCTTTTTTTTCATTCAGTGAACATTTTCATAACTTTCACTTTCAAAAACTTTGAACACATTAAAAATGAAAACATTGTGCACATTGTTTTTACATGCTATGTGATAAATTTTACACGGTGTATTCTCTCTCTCTCTCTCTGTCTCTTTCTCTCTGTCTGTCTCTCTCTCTCTGTCTGCCTCTCTGTCTCTCTGTGTCTCTATGGCTCTCTCTGTCTTTGTCTCTCTCTCTGTCTCTCTGTCTGTCTGTCTCTCTCTCTTTAAGGATAGATCTCCAGTATCTTTCTCACCTTTTTTCCCCAAGCATCGTCAGTCTTTCTTGAATATGCGCTTTAATTTGCCCATGCTGTGCAGGCAGTAAAAAACTATGTATGCGCTTTAATTTGCCCATGCTGTGCAGGCAGTAAAAAACTATGTTGTTACAACAGTCTGCATACTCAGACTTTGGTGCGCATACATGCTGGGTGATTTTTATGTTTCTTTGAGCCAACTGATGCTGACATGACTTACACTAAGCTACAGGATATTTCTCATGCATTATATTATTTCATGTTCTGAATGTGTTAAAGAGAGTTTAGACACTAGCAAGTCTGCACACTTGTCGACTTGGGGAATCGGGAAAAAATCTCCACTGTCCATGCTTTACCCACCATTAGGTGGGAGATGTACCCAAGCTGGGAGAATCCAGGCCTTCCTATTGCTTGTTGCACCTGGTGAAATTGGACTCATCTATGATTTGAACCCTGGATCTGTTGCACCTGAAGCAAGAACTGTACCCATAACATTCCAGTTGTTTGTTACATTTATTTGATAAATTCTGTAGTCATGATGTTTTAGACAGAGTGAGTGAGAACTGAGATTCTTCTGAAGGTAAATTTTTGATCATTCATCAAACCAACTTATGTACATCGACTATGTTTTTAGTAAAATGTTAACTTACAGGTTATTTATAGATTCCTAGGTAGTATGTTAGATAACAAGTAAATTTCTACTGAGTTTAACACAAAGCCAAAGAAATAAAGATGAAAACACCATCCTTGAAAGAAATGTGTACTAATAGTAATATTATCTCCTTGCTTGTACCATTGTGGTTGAACAGTCAGAGAAAATGAAAATGAAGTATCATCGTCTAAAAATCTGACAGCTTTCTTTACATTATCTGTTTGCTAGCACAATCATGGGTGTTGTAGGGGGACAGAGCAGACAGCAGCAGGTTGGAAATCCTGAAGAGCAGATTAATTTAATATGCTTTGTGCTTTTTAAAATATGTACATACTTGAAAGTTTAATTTCTCATTCTTAAAGTTGAAAAGTAAAATAATGTAAGATAAAGTGGGCTCTATAGACTTCCAAGTAGTTAGTAAAATAAGACCTTTGCCTTACTGCTTTAGTGAATGAAATGTATGTAACATATTTGAAGTTGAACAAAATATACCACAAAATGGTGGATTGCTTGCTTACACACACACACACACACACACACACACCACACACACACACACAGACACACACTCACACACACTTTGTGATATATCCGTCTGTCTGTCTGTCTGTCTGTCTGTCTGTCTCCTCTCTCCTCTCTCTCTCTCTCTCTCTCTCTCTCTCTCTCCAACATGTATTAAAGTGACAGGATCTTCTGCATAGTATTAGTAATATAAAACTGTACCCAAATGAATAAATTATGAACTATCTTTCATCGTTTGCTGGTCTGGAAGAAGAAGTCGATGTCTTAATGAAAGTTGTGGACTGAAAATTGTTCTTGCTTACTGACTTTTAAGTTTGAAAGATCGGTGTGAATGAAATATTTCAAACAGGTCTGTGTTCAAATTTGTAGCAAATAAAATGCAGAGTCTGTTGCTCTGTGACATGATAGATCATCAATCAATCTGTGTGGCTGTCCCCAAATAGTATAGATCTCCATTGTATAAATGATACATTGATAGTATTTGAAAAATGATTAACAAGGACAGTGTGTCCCAGTTTCATTTAATAAACATGTTTCCTGTATTGGTCACTTGACTGAGGTTTACAACGTGTTTTAACGTTTATAAACAATTAAATATGATACAGCTTTTAGATTTTTCCTATGTTGGTCACATGACTTAAGCGTGATACTGATAGTGTGTCTGATTTATATTTAATTAACGAAACAAGTTATTTTCCTCTGTACTTTTAATATAACTCCTTGAAAAGCACAATGCAGTAAATATCATATATGTTTAAAATGCATGCACACAGCTAGTGATGAGTTATTATGTTAAAATGCATGCACACAGCTAGTGATGAGTTATTTTTTCTCTTCTAGTTTTGTTAAAATGTCTCACTTAAACTAAACAGTTTTGTGTTGAAAACTGGGAGCTGATGCTGTCCAGATTATTTCAAAGAAAATAATGGTCAGTGCATTTGCCGTGCTGACAGAAATTGAGGTAGCACATTGCAGCATTAGGACTAGGACTAGGAGTGAGGAAGCTCTCCATGTTGTTGTATTTGCACGCGCACGCGTGTGTGTGTGTTGTTTGTTAGTTTTCTGTTTTTGTTTTTTGTTTTTTATTTACTGAATAGTAATGATCATGCAAATTTTAGTATGATCACAGTAATAATTACTTTAGCTGCTCAGACACTTGAAATTCAACATGAATTGAAGAAATGTCAGTAGCGCCAACATAGTCCGGAAGGGCGTCAGTAGTTCCTGGCAAACTATAGCTTTGCTTGCAGGCAGGCAACCAAATCATCCAGGGCCTATTTGCCAAGGAGAGGGACACTTTCATGCTGCTCTCCATGTTTGGCCAGGCTTACCTAATAATTCAACTGAGCTCCTGGCAAGGACAGTTTGAGTATGTCTCATGTCTTCTCAGCCTAATCCCTCAATCCCAACACCGCTCCCTCTTGCCTTAGATCTGCCTTTCCTTTGTCCTCCCCATCCATGGTCCCCCCCCCCCCTACACATACACTCCCCTCCCCCCCCCCCCCCAAATCTGTGTGTCAGTTTTCCCAGTTGTGCTTATTTTTTATCTTGCATATGTACTGGAGAAATGCATAAGATAATGTTAATTAGATTGCTGTCTAATGACTATAGTTGTGGTCAGCCACTTTCTCAGGAATCAAGGCTAAAAATGTGACATTCAAAGAGTGACCCATGAACACAGCACTTAGCCAGTCAGTGCAGAGATGCAGAGGAAAACAAATTTCAGAAGTGCTGTTCTGCAAACACCGGATTTCTACATTCTTAATCCAGTCGGTGTATTCCCCAAGACCTTAAAATCGATTTTAAAAATAAAACTTTGTTGATCAATGTGTGGTGTTTCAAGTCTGAGTGGTGGTGTATCTGTTCCTTCTCTTCTGTGACTCCTGAGGTCTTCATTCCATGAACTTATGTACTAGTGATGAAAGTCTTTGCTTCAGTTTGAGTGTGTAACATTTCATCATTATCCGAAGTAGATTGCATTATAAGGACATGTCCGTCAACTTCCGTTCACTCTGATGTCAATTCATGCCAAGATGCCACCATTATGGGCAAGATGTTTGCTCACTCATGTATCGATCAACAGCTTCATCAAACATTTTTTTGCTTTAACAAGGATGACCAGCTTTCCTGTAATGGCCAAATTGTAGACTTAGTACATTATCAAAGTTGAGCATGCTAGTAACAGTCTTTAACAGACTCTGTCTGAAGCAAAAAATAACAGTCCAAATTGAAAAATATGCAAAGATAAGTCGCTTGTCAGATGGTCGATTCAAGCTTCTTCCAGAAACATGTGAAATTTTTGCATGATCCTGAGTCATCTGATTTCAACTTTTCAAGTTTTATGTGTGGTTTTAAATACTTAACAAAAAAAAAAAAAACAAAAACAAAAAAACAAAAAAAAAGGGGAAAAAAGGACAACATGCATTTTGTTCAAGAGAATAAACTAAGAAGATTGTGTGCAATGATTCCTTGTTTATGTTACGCAATCAAAGATCATGATGATGATGACGATGAATCAAACATGATTCATAGTTCTTTCACTTTTATGTTTTTTTGCCATGTTTTATTAGAAAGAAAGAAATTAATATATAAATGCATAATGTTGATAAATAAATATTAAAAAAATAATCGACAAACTACTCTTGGTTTTGCTTGAGTGGCTTGTTTGCAAAGGTCATACATTTATATCAGAAAATATGAAAATGTATCTTTTTCCAAGGCACTATGACTAGCCCTTTTCGCAATTTTGCTTTGGTTTGAAAGGGTCAGATAATATAACTCTCCTTGCAGAATACTAATAGTATCTAAATTCTAAGTAAATGAAGAAGAGCACATTTCACTTACATGATACAATATATATTCATGTAGTACAATGTACATCATGCATGACCAACCTTGATCAGCATGATAAACTTATGGACTGACCAGTATAATTGATATGGACAATTATCCTACCATATCTTGTGCAGTGTACTTCAGGTATCCATCTTTAAGTACAGATGACAAAACAGATCATGCACTCATTTTGAAATTGTGTGCTTGGTGTCACATTTAGAATCTGCTCACCACCTTTTGTCATTTTGTCAGACATGCTTAATCTTGCTTTGTTCAGTAGTGATCAGTGTATTTGTATTCTATCATTACTTGAAAGTCATAAACGTGATTATGTGATAGTCATGTTGATGTGATGATCATGTAATTTTAATCACTCTTCCTTTAGAATTTAAAAATAATTCATATATTGATAGAAAATAGGTGTTCTATCTCTCCATCCATCTGTGTGTCAGTGACTGAATGTATGTTACAAAAAAGAGTGTAATTAGCAAGATTTTTTTTTCTGTTTCTTAATTGATCTTTATGAAGTTTGGATTAAAGGTGTAGATCATTGAGGTGTTGTGAATGTATGAGTTTGGAAGTCTTGGAGTGAAAAAGGGTGTAAAATAGCATTTTTTTCATGAAGATGCATGCACAGTGCTTCCTTGGGTACTTCAGTTCAAATCAATACATTCTGTTTTCACTGTTATGACAGTCTTCCATTATATTGGCTTGACATAAGTTCTATGATCTCATATGATGCTTATAAAATTAGGGTCACAATGATTTTGAGAAACTTGTACAAAATTTGTTTTTTCTGCATTTTTGTGTAAAAAGGAAGACAGGATGGCTCGACTACTCAGTGGCTTTACCATCTAGTTTTAGAAACACAGTCTCACACACACACACACACACACACACACACACACACACACACACACACACACACACACAGTGACACACACCACACACACACACACCACACACACACACACACACACACACACACACACACACACACACACACACACACACACACACACACACACACACGTGACGTGTACTTAAATACGTGTCTTTATGTCACATTGATTTGTCACACACACACACGTTCACACATTTTAGAACCACAAAACAAAAAAAATTTAGTAAAACTAAACATGAGTAACTTTACAATTTAAAGATGTACAAGCAACATAATATGTGCTTTGGATAGCTGCCACAGGAATTAATTAAATGTTGAATAAGATGATCTGTCAGATAAATTTATTGTCCACGAAAGAAGCAAATAATTTGTCTTTTGTTTCAGTGACACAATCAGTATAATTCAATAACAAGTGGTATAGCATCTGTCACTTTTCAGGTACTTGAAAACCTAAAGAAGAAAAAGTACAGTATGTAACCTTTGTAAAAATATGTGAGAATATGCCAGTCACTGAGTCAGATCAAAACAAGAAAAGACAAGAAATGAATCATCAGTCAGTAATGTTACAAAACTGCTACATTACTCATAATGCTGATTATTGGTTGTTCATCTGACTGCATTAAGTCAGTTTGCCAGAGTTGTATTGTATGAAATTTTCACAGTTTGATTTGAAAATAAGATTAGTTAATTAATAAACTGACTTGAAAATAAGATTAGATAATAAATAAAACCTAGTTGTTGTTTTGTTTTTGTTTGTTTGTTTGTTGGTTGGTTTTTGGTCCTTATTCACTCAGCCGTTAATTGGCATGGATGTATTGAATAACACTAACTTCAACAACTTGACCAGGTTTTGTAAGCAAAGCCTGACCAAGTCATGTAAACTGAGCCCTTCTTGGCATGATCAGTCTAGATCCAAGATCTCTCATCATTTGATAGATCAAGGTTTCGTGCAATACTCTAGTGACATTCTTTTGGCCATAGGAGGTCAGCTCCCCGCTACCAGGATCGGACCATTGCCAACCATTGTCCCCGAGCACACATTAAAAAGGTCAGAAGGGAAAAAATTTATAGGCCACAGGCGTGCTGGAGTCAAGACAGAACCCGGAGGGCTTGAAGAGCTGAGCCAACAAGCAGGCCTTTCATGTAGAAGCAGGAGAGGATTGGTAGAGAGAGCGAGCCAAGTAGCCCCAGTACAATGGGTCCACCAGGCCTTGTTGGCTCCCACCAGCCTACATGGTAGTACTGGCTTCCCACCTTCCCTCTCCCCGTTGTCTTTTTTTTCCCTCTTCCCCTTTCTGCCCTCTTGCTTCAGTAAATCCTAGAATCCCTGTTCAATCATGCTACATACCCCACTACCTGTGAATGATCAGTCAATTGAAATTGAATAAGCAGGTTATGAATTCCCCTCCACTTCCTCCCCCCCCCCCCCTCTCTCTCTCTCTCTCTCTCTCTGTTCAACAAAAGTATACAAATATGCACAAAACTGTTCGCAGATCTACCCCCCAAATACTTGTCAGAACTATCCTTTGTTAAATAAGCTACACATATTCAGGAAACAACCTTTATGTTTCAAGACTACGATTAGATATTAATTATTATACAGAAAACATGCATCACCTTTTCTGCTTAAACTAATGTAAATGGTTATTTGTGCAGAAACTTTTTTTATAGTTCTGCACACATACTGCTGATTAAACCTTTTACTATGACTTGTCAGCCACTATACTATACACGGTTCTGTTTTTGCCCCAGTTAGCTATTATCTTTTTGCTCCAAACTACTAAATTGCTCTCTCTTCTCTTTTCACTCCCATTCAATTGCTTTCTAGACCAATCAATGCCACAAATGACCAAGTTAAAGTGAAGAAAAAGCAGGATGTGGGTGGAGTGTTTCCTGAATCATGTGACATCTTTCTTAGCAGTTATCACTGTTGACGCTATCAGCCAACTGGTGCATGATTTCGTTTCATAGCTTTATATTGTATTTGTTGTTTAAAACTAGATAGTTCATGTGACCACAAATGATAAATATCACATATTTCTTGCTTTAAATTTTGGTCACCGTCAACTTTGGTGGTGCTAGTCTCAAATGCCATTTTGCTGACTACTCTCAGATAATGGAAATATACCTGAGGTTGGCAGGTCTGTTTTTATGTTGTTGCTGTCTCTATTTGAGGTTGACAGGCATTTGCTTAACATGTGTGTGTCTTTACTCCACATTTTATAATACACTTGAACAATTGACTTACTAGGCATTGTATACAACTTTCTTTTTCCAAATTGGGTTGCAACTTTTTTTCTGAATCGGGGGAGTGGACACCTCAAAACAAAACAACCAATTAGTGGTCTTATAATCCTGGGTTTAGAAAAAAATGTGGATTTTTTTCAAGACTTTTAGTACATAGTTCTAAGGAGAACTGTTTCATACACGGAAACAAAAGTTCTAAGGAGAACTGTTACATATGCAAACACAAGTAAAAATGGTTCAGTAGTGCACACCAAAAATGTCAAATATGACTGGAGATTTTATTATTCTTTTGGCGTAACTTTTGTTCTAATTGGCAGGGTTTTTTCCCCCACCTTAACCCATTTTGGTTATCATGACCTTTGGTGTGAGTCACACTTACCTTGATTTGGATCTTGTTATTGATAGGCTTACCATGGCTTGCTTTGGGTTAGTGTGTCACATAAGCCTAGTACAGATCACCATGGGTTTCAGTTCTGCTTGTATACCTCCTGCCTGTTAGGTAAAGGATAGAGATTTTTCCTGTCTGCCAGATCAACATGTACGCAGAAGTATTAGTGCCTCAACGTTCTTTGTGTGTGTGTGTGTGTGTGTGTGTGTGTGTGTGTGTGTGTGTGTGTGTGTGTGCATGCAGAATATCAGGTATGCACATTAAAGATCGTGGTGTCTGCTGCAGTGCAGGCTTTTAAAAACATGCCCACCAAAGACGGAGTATGCACAGGGCTCCCAGTTTTCCGACTTTCTCGTAAATTTATCCGAGAAAGTCCACAGGCTGCTTCCGAGAAGAAGAAAAAAGTGCTTTCCGAGAAAAAAAATCGATTGATAATTTTCTTCTTCTTTTGCGAAACAGTCAGCTGTTTGTCAGTCTGTTGATGTCTCGTAGGAGACGACGACACTTCGGGAAGGGGGATAAATCCGGTGTCATTTTTCGCTGTAGTCACTTCCTGTGTTTTTAGTTTGTCAGGTTCAGTACTGATTGCAGAACTTTTGAAAAGTGAGACCATGTCTCCAGCCGATATTCTGGAGAGAGGGGCTGCCATGTGCAGCAAAAACGTTTGACAAAGACTGCAAAAATAAAATAAGCGGTGTTGGTAGTAGATTTCATGAAAAATTGATGTGGAAAACATGCCCACCAAAGACGGAGTATGCACAGGGCTCCCAGTTTTCCGACTTTCTCGTAAATTTATCCGAGAAAGTCCACAGGCTGCTTCCGAGAAAAAAAAAAGCACATGGCTTTCAAAAATAGCAGAGGCTGGCATAGCCCACTGCGTCTTGTGCTGCTGTGAAGTCAATTAAAATAACTATAGTTGAGCAGGTATCACAAACTTTCAGACAATTGCAAGTCAAAGAAGCACCGTATGGGACAGAAAACTGCAAAGAAACTTGAATCTGTTTAGTCTTTAATGTTTATTGGAGCACGATACATCAGAAAAATACCAAATTATTTTTCTTGAAATCTGACACCAGTGTGTATAAGCTATTTGCTTCAGTACAAAGGATCATAAACAAGCCTAATGTTGTGCCAGATAGCGTTAGATTGCACTATTTTGCATCTATATTTTTAAAAATAATTCTGGGGGAGCATGCCCTCGGACCCCCTAGATTTTCAGATTTTTAGATTTTTTTTTTCATTTGGCAGTGGGAAGCCTGTATGCAGACAACGTGCATACAAGCGTTCGTGAAAATTCGAAGGGAAAAAAACAACCACGATTCATTGATTTGAGCTTGTGTGGTTGGCCATGACTAAGTTTTACAATCTTCGGATAGGCCGGCCTTAGGAGACCATGCATACATGTGGACTTGCGGTATGTCACACGATGAGACACTTAGACGGGAGCACGTACAGTCAACACTTTCTGAGATGATACATGTCCCCTACCGTTCCGTAATGGCATCATCCTCCCCCCCCCCCCTTCTACCCTCCCCCACTTTTTTTTCTTTCTTTCTCACAACCCTGTTCCGAGCTACTTACGCTTCAGCCCGAAAAGTGCCTTAGTTCTTTTTTCTTTGAGTGCAAACTCAGGTTATCTTTTTTTTTTTTTTAGATTTTAGACTTGGCTCTGCTCGCTTCAAATCTTTGCTGGCATTGTGCAGGATTATTGCTAGTTGAGACAGTAATAGCGGATTGTTTGCAGGCAAGTTTGACACAGAAGCGAGAAGTTTTGCACTTGAACGGCAGAAAGAGCACGGCTTTTACATGAAAGGACCATGCCGCCGGCTTTCTTCTCTGCCGCCTGCTTAATCCGCTTCCCTGGGCGCTCCCAAGTCCTCTCTCTCTCTCTCTCTCTCTCTCTCTCTCGCTCGCTCGCTCGCACCAAAGTTATACCATGTAACAACACGCCTGAAGTGTCCTCACGCAAGAACTGTCCCCAGGACATGGTATTTTTTTCCCCCGTGTCCACTGTCAGATTGTTTGCCTGGTTGGTTTTTAATTTGCTCTGTGTGTGTGGTGTGTGTGTTGTTCCGTATCACATCTCTTGCACTGGCAGCCAGAGCACCTGGTTAAACTCCAGATAAATGTCCCCTCCTTGCTTAGTAATCGCCCATCCAAAAAGTTCCCGAGTTTTGCTGCTAATATATTTGTACTCTTTTTCTCTCTTTCTCATTCACGCACTGACACATACACGCACGCGCGCGCGCGCACACACACACACACACACACACACACACACACACACACACACACACACACACACACACACACACACACACCACACACACACTGAGAGTCCAGTACTCTTCTGTTGATCTTTTATTTCCCGTTTTGTAAAATAGATTTTTATAGGGTGAGAGGGAACGTCGTAAGGTGAGCGTATCCAAGTACAGGCAGGTATTGAGAAGCGGCGGAGGAAGCCAGGTAGATGAGTGAATTGAGCGCCTGGCTTGTTCCTGGCCTCTCTAATCACTGGCTTCTCCAGTCGGGTGACTGGGGTGAAACCCTCACGGCCCAGTGGACATCAAAAGACGACATGATACCCCGACATTTTCCACACCTCTCTTCCTTCTCTACTCAGCTACCTTTAAAGAGAGAGGGGACATAAATGGGGAGGGGGAGAGAAGGTAAGAGTTTGGGTGGATAGAAAGGAATGGAATAAAAAGGCAGAGTTAAGACAGGAAAGGCATTTAGCCGTCCGTGTCAGGCCACAGTCCTTTTGGGGCAAGAGGAGTTGTTTAGACCAAAACAAAAACAAAAACAACACACACACAAAAAAAAGCCAAATCAGATGAATCTCTTGTTAATCTATAGTGTTATGTCACTGAGGTTCGAATTACATTTGGAAAGGATGTATTGCTTTCAAAAAAAAAAGAAGAGGAAGAAAAGGAAGAAGAAAAAGAGGAAAAAAGATTAAAGTGAATGTTGTCATCAGTTCATTTGCAGAAATTAAAGAAGTTGTTTGAAGCCAGTTATTTGAGTGGAGTGTGAAGGCCTTGGAGTATGGACCAAGCAAATATACTGATATATAACATTCTCTCTCTCCCTTTCTCTCTCTCTCTCTCTCCCTCTCTCTCTCTCCCCTCTCTCTCTTTCTCTCTCTCTCTCTCTCTCTCTCACCACACACACACACACACACACACACACACACACACACACACACACACACGAGCTTGGCAAAACGGGATTATGACGTCCCGCAAATTTGTCCAGTTCACACCATCTTGTCTTCACAGAAAGTTCATCTTTGCATGCCATCATATTACTGCCAACAGCCAGATGAAATTGTACAGCGTCTTTCAAGTGGGTATCCAAATACCACTTGGACAGAGCCTTTGAAGTTGCAGGAGGAAAAGTTGGCAAACAAGACAAAGTTTTGTATGCATCCAGTCAAGATTCAATGCACACCTCCCGTTCATTTTTGTATCTCTGTCTCTTTCATAGTTTCAACCACCCCGAGGCGTTTTATTGCTGCGCTTTCAATTTCAAAAGGCGTCCAGTCATCGACGCTCTAATGATAAGTGTAGTGGTAAATATTTGGTTTCATAGCGCAGCCAGTTCAGTGCAGCGCAAAGGTATAATTGCGCGGTTTCCTGCGCGCAAAGCGGTACTTTCGACATTATCAGCGCGGGCCATAGCACGATCAAAGACCGTGTGTTGCAGTTTAAAAATTGGGTCGCTTGATAAAAAACAAAAGAAAACAAGAAAAAAAAACGGCTGGCATCAAAGGGCTGTGTTTTGTTTGATGTCGTCGGTTTGTGTTCATTACATTTTTTTTTAACCCCCTTTCGTCTTGGGGATGGTGTTGGTAATACGAGCCCTGCTGAGCGGTGTTGTTTGCTCAGGCTGGGGACTGATTGAGTTGGTCAGCTATCTTTTCTGTTCTTTTCGTCAGGCGCATTCATGCAGATTAAGCAGTATTGCTCTACCCTCTCCAACCGGTTCCCCCCTCCCTCACCCCCCCCCCCCCATCACATTTGCTCTGTCCACACTTCTCCAACAGATACGATTTGGTGAGATCGTTTGACAAGTTGGAGAGAAAAGGGATAAATAGATGAAAAGGAAAGTTCTGTGAAACTTGAGATGAAGTGTGAGGTGTGTTGGGGATGATGGGGAAGTGGGCGGAGAGTGGTACACATCAAAGACAGTAGATAATGGGACATCCTTTTTCTTACTCGCTATTATTTTAAAGTATCAGTATGTGTGTAAGCTGGTAGATTTTTTTAATCTGTCAGTATTGATAAAGCTCACTAATGGATTATGAAATTGACTTTTCCACCACGGAGCACCTGCTCCAAATAATTTGCACTTATGTACAAAAATAATCAATTATACCTTCAGTTAAAGAATGTTTGCTCCCCCCCCCACACCCCTCTGTCACTTACGCACACACACACACACACTCTCTCTCTGTCTTTCTCTCTATGAGTCTATCTCTCTCTTTCTCATCACTCCTTCCCTCCCTCCCTCCCTCGTGCTAGATTGCGCTGTACTATTAATCAGATTTAACCATGCAATTCAAACAGTGAAATATGTTTGTTTCAGGCGATATTTGACTCCCTTCCGTATGTCAAAAAGGAAGCAGATGAATATGGTCGATTAAAAGAGGTGAGTAAATTTTTTAATTTTCATTTATTAAAGAGGGGGATGGGTGGGTGGGTGTTGTTGTGGTTGTTGTTTTGTATACGTGCATATTTTACTCAAACTGTTGCTCATTTTATTGTCATAAAATCCATTGGAGGAATTAATGAATATCACAGAAATATAAAGCAAAAATAGAAAAGAAAGGAAAGCACGCCAGTGCAGCCTAGGGCATGAAATATGCGCATTTGTCATTTTATGAGTCTTATAGCTGAAAACATTCATTTACATACATGTACATAATAGATCTAGCAAATTCAGTCTGAGCATAGTTTAATGGTACAGGATATATACTGTATTAAGAAGACTTGGTTTAGGAACTGAAAGGATGGTTAGGTATATTAACAACATCAATGAGTGAATGAATAAATGGCTCGTGTGTGTGTGTGTGTGTGTGTGTGTGTGTGTTGTGTGTGTGTTTTGAGTATTGCTGTTATTCCCTCTTCAGTAACTAATGTACAGTTTAGGCTGAATTATTGTCTTTTGGGGATTGGGGGCAGGTTGGGGGTGTAAGAAGTAGGAAGGGAAACTAACAAAACTACTATGTACTCTAAAAGAAATATTAAAAGAAAGCAAGAAAAGAATAGAGAAAAATACTGGACAAGTTATGAAGATTGGACTAGACTAAATAGGCCAGGTTATGCTAAAAAACCCGAGTCTGCCAAGGTTTCTTTTGTCACTTTATACTACCCATTTGCTCATGTTTTATTCATGTCATATGAGAGAGAGGGAGGGAGAGAGATAAAGTGTGTATGTGCGCGTTAGGGCAAGTAATATACTTTCTTCTCAGAATAATTTGTGTGTGTGTGTGTGTGTATCTGTTTCAACATCTGTCTGTCTCATTTACTGATTCAGTTTTGTGTGTGTGTGTGTGTTTGTGTGTCTAGAAAAAGAAATAACAACGACAAATAATTGCTGTCCCCATCCACCCACCCCCCTGCCTAGCTAGACTTTGTGACTGTACGGCTGGCACCCACGAGCAGTTTATGGTCATGGACAGGCATAAATGAAATGTGTAAAGCCTGTAGCATTTTCCCTCTGTCCATTTTATGTGTCAGGTTACTGGCCATAGAAGCTGGGACAGATTTTTACAGTGTTATGATGATGATGATAGGGGTGATAATCATGGTCACAATGGTGCTATGGATTCCATGTAGGATTGAGAATGTGTGACAGAACTGTACTGTACGCTTGCTGTGACAAACCAGACACCTTCCATGTTGGTCAGGAGATTTAAGCATCACCTTCAGTGACTTAACCATGAAGTTCATGTGTGGACCCAGTATTCCCAATGAACATGTAGCACACTGACCTTTGGGAAGGAGTAGGTTGGGGCCAAAAAAATCCCACAGTAATTTGGACAGGATTGATAGGCATTCGAACCCACAAGCTTCCAGTCAGTATTTTGTTACACTAAACACTGCACCATACCGAGTGGTCAGACGTTTAGGACATTTTTTGTTGGGGGGAAGGATCCAGACCTCCCCCCCTCTCTCTCTCTCTCTGTCAGTCTCTCTCTCTCCTCTCTCTCTCTCTCCTCTCTCTCTCTCTCTCTCTCTCTCTCTCTCTCTCTCTCTCTCTCTCTCTCTCTGCTTGCTTGCTGTCTCACTGTCAGTTTGTGTCTGTGTGTGTCTGTCTCTCTTTTCATCTCTCTCTCTCTCTCTCTCTCTCTCTCTCTCTCTCTCTCTCTCTCTCATGTGTTTGATAAGTTCACTTGCTTGTTTAGAACTTTGTCATGCTTGCTTGTTTTGTCAAGATCTGTTCAGTAACTTTTCACAGTTTTGATCATTTCAGAGCTGTGATTGAGAGAAGAACTAAGGGTTTGTTCATTTTATCTCCATTTGGTCAGATCTTTGCATGTGAGAAGATGGATTTGTTCATTTTTGTTGTATTTTATCAGCGCTGTGCATGCGAGAAGTGTTCGTCCATTTTAATAGTTGTTTTGTCCGGGCTGTGTATGAGAGAAGAAGGGTTTGTTCATTCCTGTCATTATTTTTGTCATTGCTTATTGTTATTCAGGTGGGTTTTATTTTTGCTTGATTGTTTCTTTCTTACTTTCTTTCTTTTTAATTTTTAAACAATGTCTTTACCACTGTCTGCTGTTGCAGATCACACAGAGGTTACAGCTTCGGTTCCGGAACTACCTGCAGGTGCTGCGCACTAACAAAATCACTGTGGAGAACCTGTACAAGTTTCATGTCAAGCAGCCCATCACACAACAGTACGACTGCTGCAACATCCCCTGCAAACATTTCAAGTCAGTTGGACCTTGCATTCTTGTTCAGTTTTGTTGTTGTTGTTGTTGTTGAATGTTTATGTCGAGTACGTGTTGAAGAGGGTAGGTGTGTTCGCGTGCGTATGTTTGTGCACATGTGGATGCATTTGTCCAAATGGTCAGGGAAAATATATGTGCAAATTTTCTGCTTAATGGGCATACATGTTTTGTGTGTTATTTTGTTGAGTGATTGTTTATTTTCTTTTTTTTTTTTTCCTTTGTATTTTCCTAGTGATATTGTGATGTGTTTTCTTGTTTTGTTTTGTTGTTTGTTTATGATATTCTGATTGTGTTGTTACAGGAGTGAGAGTGTGTATGGGTGCAAGATCAACCGACAGACAAGTTGTGACTTGATACCTCCCAGCATACCCCGAGGGTCTTTCAACCCAGGACGTAATTTGACGGAGGGTAAGTACGCTCAGGATTTGTCTGAGTGTGCATGTGTGTTTTGTTCTTAGTGACTGTTGGTCAGTTTGTTGTAAATTACTCTCATTTGGTATCCTCATTTGGTACCCTCATTTTTTTTATCATCTTATGTTTGTGCCTTTTTTGTGTCTAGGGGAAGTGCAGAGGAGATGGAAGGTTTCCATCATTGTATTCTTTGTCTTTTGGGGAGCATGAATGAAAGTGTCTTAGGGATTTCTCATCATTTTACTACTTTATAGTTGGATCTTTATTGTTTGGACCTCAACTGGGCATAACAGAAGATCATATGCATAAGTAAGTGAAGTTCATTTGGTTTTGACCCATATGGAATACCTGAACATGTCATAAGTGACCAATGTTTCACTTAGAAATCCTTAACTGTTTGTGAATGTGATATTGTGATTTTATAAGCTTTAATGAAGGGTAGTGGTACTTTTAAGTAGAGTAAGATAATCTATTAGCTCATAAAACCCTTGCTTAACTTACAACGAAATCATTGTAAATTGGCAAGACAGTCAAATGCACTGAAAACCTGACGGGAAAAGATCAACAACAGCATGGAATCTTATGGAAAAGAAACAGCAACAACTGTGATGTGTTACATAATTGATTTTATGTGTATTGTATAGGTTTCATGAGACATTATAAGGTGGTTATAAGATAAATGTTCTAAAGAAAAAGGGAAAAAAGTGTTTAGAGGACAGTAGAATTCATACATGAGGCATTAGGCAGAGTTGTTAATTTGAGAACACAGCCTTTCAACAGTATAAAGCATGTTGATCAAAATTGAGGTTTTCAACATTTAACATTTCTTAATACAGATAATTTTGTATTAAAATGAAGCATGATTTGCAAAAAGGCTGGCATCGTTTTTTAATTGAGCCAATGGTGATTAAGTTATTTGACAGATGGAGTAAAGAGAAAAGACAAGCATGTTACATTACTGCTTATTTTATTGGGAGAGATTTTTACCGTATTAATGTAATGTGGACATGTTATAAATTTGAAATATAACATTAAATATTAGGTACATTGTTGTATTGATTTTTTGCAATGTATTTTAACATTATAGTAAAGTAAACTGATTGTAAGGATGAGCTGAAATGAGTGAAAGAACTGTTAACATATTATTTTGAATGGAAGACTAAAGAATGTATATTTGACATTGTTCATAATTTTGTTTCTGTTTGTTGTATTATCAGTTTAATTTTCAGGTCAGTGTACTGTGTTAAAATCCTTGAATAATTTAGCATGACAATTACACAGAAATTACGATTTCTTTTTATAGAATCTACTGTTAGCATGTTGTTGTCTGATAGCTTTTGTTGACAAGTAGTAGAGGTCTGGTTGGCATATAGGTACAATTCCTCCCTCCAACATGTTTGCGTACGTTTGATTCCGGAATCAGGAAGTTTTCTGTTCGTGGTTTCCTGTCCGCCAGCTGTGAATAGGTGTCTGAACTTGTTCAGGGTTGAGATGGATGTGGTAAGGGAGAGGATATGGGCACCGCCTGCATCAAGATAGCCTCGGGAAAAGTGGAGATCTCTATCACCTTGCTTCCCCAGAACCTGGGAGGTTATGGAGCAACTTTTACCCTGTCAGTATTAGAAATGAATGCACCACCATCATGTGTGACTAGACCCTGGACGTGTAGGGGAACAAGTAAGGCATGGATTTGGTAGGCTATATGCATTCAGTCCTATCAGGCGATGAAACCAAGACAGCCTAGCCCCCAGGAAGGCGACGGAAGTGTTTGCAGACCGAGGTTGAACAGTTGATGATAACACACGGCCTAGCTTGTCTTTTCCAGCAGGATATTGTGTTGTGTACATGTTGTGCACAAGTGGGAAGCTTTGATTATTATCGCAGGTTGGGGGTGTTTCTTTCCCTTTCACGAAGAAGGGATGATTAGAGTGAAGCGGTGGTGGTGGTGTAGTGAGTGAGGAGTGCTGACAACGGGCTATTGACTCAGCTGTAAATGTGAGGCGCTTGCCATTTCTCCTGTTTCTGCCCACCGACTTTGTTTCCTACTCATTGACTTCGGGCAAGGGAAAAGGAGCGAAGGGTTGAAAGGGTTGGGACGAAAGTGATGGGGATTGGTTGTCGGTTTTAGGTTGCTACAAAGCACAAGACCTACAAAACTGTAGAACAAGTAGGCAGGAGCGCCACTCCTTTCCACTTTCCTCATCTTTTCTGGAACCAAGCGAAGCTCGCTCTTTGATTTACAACAATAAGACTTCAGTTGTGTGTTTATTGCTTGCTGCTGCCCTCTGCATCACCATACAGTCGGTCGTTCTCCCGACCTCGCTTCCTAATGCCTTCCTATACTATGCAAGGAAAGGGGAGGGAGGGGGCGGGTTTGGAAGACCGCAGGCGCTTGCTTAGTGTTCTTTCTCTGTATACATCTAGAGGGTTTCACTTTGTAGTAGTAGTCGAGATTCCCCCAGCAGAAGCTAGGGGTTGTTGCAGTGTCGAGTAGCTGTGTTTGTTGACAAGTTTGTGCATGCACACGTCGGCGCACATGTGTGTGTGTGTGTGTTGTGTGTGTGTGTGTGTGTGTGGCGCATGCTTGCATACAAATGAGTAGACGGGCATGTAACATATTATTAATCATATAAGCTATAAACAGATGCCTCAGGTTGATGTGAATCAGTCTTGTTTGAAAGGAAAATCGACAGTCTTACAGACCACAGAAAATAGAAAGAAGTAACATGTCACATATGTGTACGCTATGGGGGAGAGAGAAGTCAAAGTTCTGTATTGGATTTTCTGCTTCGTACCCCTGTGATGAAATTGTCAGACTGAAAGTGGGATTAAATTGCATAGTGTGCACTAGAGAGTAAGTGTGCACGGGAAGGGAAACTAAGTGAGAGTGTGCATATAGGCATAACTTTTTTTTTTTTTTTTACACTTGAAAGAGAGACTACACGGAGTATACCAAACACTGAATTCAACGAATAGTGACTGTGCAGAGCACAAACTCATGATTGCGCATACACACACACACACACATTAGCGACTCACGCACATGTATGCAAACACACACACACACACACACATACCAGCACAGTCACACATACATACATTCAAACACAGATACACACGCGCGCGCACACACATTGGCGAGCACACACACACACATGTACGCAAAACCACACATACCGACTCACACATGAATATTCAAACACACTCACACACATTATGCGCACACACAGACATTCTCTTCTTCTTCTTCCTCTTTGTCTTCATCTTCGTCGTCTTCATCATCTTCTTCTTCTCATCTCTTCTTCTCTTCTTCATCTCTTCTTCTCCTTCTTCTTCTTCTCCTCTCTCTCTCACTTCAGAGACAGATGGATAGATTTAGTTCCAGTGGCTATGAGAGGGAGAGTAGGGTGCCATAGATCATGGGCGGGCTGTCATAGGGTGGAGGGAGAAAGCGGTGTGTTTTGAATGTTAATATTTCGCAGCTTCCAGCCTACCACAGCCATTGTATCCAAACGGCAGTGTTTTCTCCTAGTATACTTCCCATCTCCCGTTTTTCCTCCGCCCCGCATGGCCTTGTGTGTGAGTGTGTGTGTGTGTGTGTGTGTGTGTGTGTGTGTGTGTGTGTGTGTGTGTGTGTGTTTTACAGCATACATAAGTGTATGCACACATATTATGTGTATGTATTCACACTGACTGACGTGTGTGTACGCACGCACGCACACTCATGCACGTAAACACATACATGAACTCACACACGCACGCGCGCGCGCGCGCGCACACACACACACACACACACACACACATACACACACACGCACTTAAACATAGTTTGTACATACACACGCACACTCACGCACATGTATACATGCATCAATATGTGCATTCACTCCTCGGTTTTGCGTGTGGTCTTCCGAATTAGGTAGAGCCAGACCTGTAGTTAGCAGCTGTGTCCGTCAACAGGAGACAAAGCGTCCTTTTTGTTCCCACCCCCACCCAGACGAGTCTTTTCCACACATATCGGTACATGCGCCCGCGCGCGCACACACACACATACACACGCGTGCACACACACATAACACAACACAACACACACGGAGAGTAATTGTAGTTGTACAAGGATCGTCCCGGAAATAGTGAAAATATGTCTATAAAAAATGTAGAAAAAATAAGATTATGATCAGTACCTTTCTATATTCCTACCCTCCTCTTCAGTGACCGATTCCCATCTGTTGGGAAGATCGAAATACCCGTTGTTGGGCTACTAGAGTTGATTGTGTTGTGCCTGCTTTGGCCACCTCCACTTCAAAGTCATCCAAGTCGTAAAAACGTACATCATGGAAGGTTTTTCAGTTTGGGTAATGGGTTAATCAAAGTCTGGGGTAATACCCTGTACAGGCGGGATATGGTAGAGCATTCCATTGACATGATATTGCAAGTGATGTTACCTCTGTGCTTTGTGCTTGTAATATCCAACGTTTTACATTTCTTTTGGATGTTATAATTGATGTTACCTTGTGTGCTTTGTGCTTGTAATGTTCAGTGTTTTACATTCCTGTTGGACTGCAGGTCGTAGTATTGATTTTTGTCAGAAACATCCTGTAGTGGTCTTAATTATCAGTTTGTCCCATTCAAATGTAATGCCCCGTGAATACACTTTCGTACTCACATATTGTCAGCATCTTTAAATTTCCTTGCTTTCTTTGAATTTGTGGGGTCGTTGTGTGGCCAGTCTGACGAGTGTCTCTTCAATTCTGGCTCATAGCTTCAAACCCAGGTTTTGTTGTTGGCAACTGTCCAATTTAAAAAGTAGTCAGCCTCATTTTGTACTCGTTTTACCCTGCAACATTGATGTGTATCTGTTTTTGAACTTCAGTAAGTGCAGGACTCGCCATGCTGCAAATTTACTTGTTAAAATTTAATGAACTGATCAGTGGCTAATACCTGTGTCATGAGCGATCTTTGCTCCTGTTATTTGCTAATCTTCATTCAATATTTCGCCAAATTTTTTTAGCAGTTTGTAAATATTTGCCCCATTTGATTTTAAGCTGAACATTGAAAGTACTGGGTTTGTATAAAAAGAAAGTTCATGGCTGCCATTTATTTGAAATATACTCAGTTTGCATTAAATTCAGCTTATTGTCTAAGACAGTGCCTGAATATTTATACTTATTTACACAAAATCTACCTGCCTGTTACCTAACAGATTGGGGGTAATGCTTCTTTTTTACCTAAAATCTAATTCCAATTCTGTCATTATGGTGACATTTAGATCAAGGTAGGTTGCTCAGTTTTGTTTTGTTTTGTTTATTTTTTTCACAAAATGTTAAAGCTCTCAGCTTTTCAGAAATGCGTATTGTCAGAATTAGAAAGGTCTTGTCATGAAGAATTATCTGTATCTGTACAGTCATTTGTATGATGAATAAAGACTGAAAAAAATCCAGGGGACAGGGCAGTGCCTTGAGGAGTTCCAGTAGAACAGAAATAAACAGCTGATTACACAGAAAGATTACAAACACACTGAGTTTTGAGAAAACAGAAAATCAAATTCATCAATGAGCTTAGGAGTGACTTAAGTTCAAAAGATTTTATGCCAAAAGATATGATTGAATGGTATTGAATTCTGATGGAAAGTCTATAAAGAAAATTCGAGTAAAGGAACCTGTCATCTGAAGATGAGGGTACATATGTTGTGCATGAGGGTTAATTCGGCATCTGCTGCACTTTGTTATGAATGTATACAAACTGGTGTGGAACTAAGTAAGTTGTATATTTTGTAGAGGGATTGAGAAGTATTTGTTCAAAGTATTTCACAACAATGGATGTAGAGCAGAAGTACTCCTTCAAAGTATTTCGTAAGAATGGATGTCAGAGCATCAAGTTGGTAGTCATTTAGCGAGGAAAGTTTGCAATACTTGGGAACTTGACAGATAATGGTGGCAGTAGTCTGCCCTGTCGTTTTGTCATGAATCTGATGAATTTCTTTGTTGTATTTTATATATGATTGACAAAAGGCAGTTGGCTGAACATTAGCACCTGTTTTATTTCTTCAGCGCACGTGCTTATTCTGAAAAAGAAATTGCCCTTCTTTTCTTCCTTTTTTTTCCAGTTGTTTTCTGATGAAAAACTGTGAATACATGGGGTGCCTGGATGGGATTAGGAAGAATTATGATGATAAGAGTGTCTGTCAGTGTAAAGAAGAGAAAGAGAGAGAACACATAGCAGATGAGTATGTTTCCTCAACACTTGTTTGAGAATTGACTTTATGTTTGCATCTAAGGTTTTATTGTTATAAGTCTTTTGTTCGCTTTCATTAAAACGACTACTGTTTGCTGACTCACTTATTGCA
>CM060313.1:93946477-93953977 GCA_030674185.1 Monoplex corrugatus | reverse complement strand
ACCCAGTGGGGAGGATGGTCACTTTTATTTGTTATTCGGTTTGCGTGTGTGGTCTGCATGCATGGTTTGCGTATGCAGAACTGAGAGGGTGAACTAGAGTTCTGACAGCATGCAAAAATTTGAAATGGATCAGAAATTGCAAAACTTTAGAGTATGTGTGAATGTACACCTACCTGTGCATGGCCCTGTTTGGGTGTGTTTGTAAGAGAAAGAGACACAAAAGTATAAAAAAAAAAAAAAAAAAAAGAAAGAAAAAAAAAAGACTGGAAAAAAATAGGAAAATAAGGTAAAATCTGGCCCATAACCCTGAAATCGTAAGAGTGTGAGGTGGTAGGGGCCACAGTCCTCAGAAGTGAGCCTTATGAAGATAGTGACCATGTACTCACCCTCATAGGTTTACCCTGCCTTACCCCGACCAGGGCCAGATAACTCTTAACAGTTGGTTTGACTGATTCCGGTCAGATTCAAACACATACACACACACGAACGCAGGCACACACGCACGCATACTAACATGCATGTATGCGTGCTCGCACGCACCCAGGCACACACACACACACACACACACACTCTCTCTCTCTCTCTCTCTCACACACACACACACACACACACACACACACACACACACACGTGCGCACTTCCCATGTACACATAGTGCACACGCAAATGACAGACACACGTGTTCATGCTCGCACGCACGCACGCACGCACGCACGCACGCACACACACACACACACATAACTTCCCCTTCCCCTTATATTCCTCTTCTCGTTGTCTTCACCCCGCACTTCACCCCACCTCCACTCCCTGTGAGGAAATCTCGCCATCTCTACTGTGGTAGAAGCTGCAGTAGTTGTGACTAAACCTGCCCCACGTCTCTCTTTCATCGCGCCACAAAGCCAGGACATAAAGTTAGGATTTATGAACGTAAGATGACAGGCACGCCAGCGCCATGAATATTCAACCAGGGGCCCGAGTTAGAAGGGGAATAATGGAAACAGAAAAGAAGATACAGAAAGGTTTTTACCCCGTGTGTGTGTGTGTGTGTGTGTGTGTGTGTGTGTGTGTGTGTGTGTGTGTGTGTGTTGTGGGAGGGAGGGAGGAGGCATTAATAAAATTTAAAGTTAAAAAAAAATGCATACAGATCTGGCGTAGTGGAGTGAGAAACTTTTTGGACCCTGACGGAAAGAGACACTGGACAGATTTTTTTTTTTTTTTTTTTTTTTCTACTAGCAAGGTTTGGTTAGCTAATCAGAGTGACTGCCTGTGTTCAAGCAGATAGGAACCAAGAAAACACACACAAAAACTGTATCAGAAGGCGTATTTAACATAACAAAACAAGATAGGCGTAAATTTTCTGCCAATTGGCTTTTTTTTGTTAAGCACATGCAAAAGACAAAACAAAGAATAAAAACAATAGCTTGGAAGAAGAAAAAATGGTAGAGAACTTCCTTAATGTGGCTTTGTTAGGGGCATTTATCGTGATCAACCCACAGTAGGGATGTTCCTACTTCGGCCATTTTCTCCTGATCAATGCCACATTGCGGAAGTCCCTACTTTGACCATTTTCTCTTGCTCAATGCTACATTAGGGAAGTCCCTGTTTCTACCATTTTGTCCTGATCAATATTACATTAGGAAAGTCCCTACTTCTGCCATTTTCTCCTGATCAACACCACATTAGGGGATTTCTCTGCTTCTGCCATTTTCTCCTGATCAACCCCACATTAGGGAAGCCCCTACTTCTCCTGTTTTCTCCTGATCAGCACCACATTAGGGAAATCCCTGCTTCTGTCATTTTCTCCTGATCAACACCACATTAAGGAAGTCCCTATTTCTGCCAATTTCTCATGCTCAACGCCATATGAAGGAAATCCCTACTTATGCCATTTTCTCCTGATCAATGCGGCAAGTCCCTACTTCTGCAATTTTCTCCTGATCAGCGCCACATTAGGGAAACCCTACTTCTCCCATTTTCTCCTGATCAGCGCCACATTAGGGAAATCCCTGCTTCTGCCATTTTCTCCTGATCAACGCCACATTAAGGAAGTCCCTATTTCTGCCATTTTCTCATCCTCAACGCCACATTAGGGAACTTATCTGCTTCTGCCATTTTCTCCTGATCAGCGCCATATTAAGGAAGTCCACACTTCTGCCATTGTCTCCCAATCTTTGCCACATTAGGGAAGTCCCTGCTTCTGCTATTTTCTTCTGCTTTTCACAAGCGCCACATTAGGGAAGGTTTCTACTGCTTTTTTTTTTTTTTTTTACCTTCTAAGTGTTTTCTGTTAGGCATTTATTCTTTGTTGTCATTTGTATGCGTTTAACAAAGGCCAGTTGGCCGAAATTTTGCTTCTGTCTTGTTTTGTTATTCAATTATGTGTTCAATTCTTTTTTGTGTGTTTTTATGATTCCTGGATTTGATAGGTTGTGTGTGCCATTTAGTGTGTGTGTGCACGCGCGCGCACATGTTGTTGTGTGTGTGTGTGTGTGTGTGTGTGTGTGTGTGTGTGTGAAGGTAAAGTGTGGGGAATGAGGGGAGAAGGAGGAGACGGTTAAGTTTTAAAACAAGTTAAAGGTGAAAAAAGCAATTGTTTACATATTGGAGCAAAAACTCTGTGGTAGTTGACGAAGCTTGGAGGATTTATTGAAAAGATCGGTAAAGATCTCTTATGACTGACTTGGTTTGTGGAGGAATGTGTTGTGTGTGTGTGTGTGTGTGTGTGTGTGTGTGTGTGTGTGTGTGTGTGTGTTAGAAACGTTTGTGTGTCCTGTATGTCTGTGTTCTTTTGGGTAAAAAGTCAAGCCAGCCAAGAAGTGGCATGTAGAGTGTATTTTTAAACCCTTGATTTGACAGTAAGGTGTTATATTGGAGGAATTCACGCATATGTGTTTTCTCTCTGTTAGTGTTGTGTCTGATATTCTGTCAAGGTTTTCTTTTGCTAGAAAATACAATACCAGTATTATCCTATTTCTTTTTAATTTTTATGTCCTATGTGATTTGTTTATTTTACAGCAGTGAATATATATAAATGTGTGTGTGTGTGTGTGTATATATAATTATATAATGGTATGTGTGTGTGTGTGTGTGAGTATTGTTTGTCTAAATATGCAAGTTCCATTGACGAAGAAATGCCTATACTCTATAAATCAGAGTAATCTTTTGTGAAACATTCATAATTAAGAATATTTGGGATTTGATGGGCAGTAACAGACAAACATATTTCATTGGAAGCCATTTTTATTTCATATGAAATGTATATTGACCATGGAAATGTTCGGGTTAAAAGAAAACATTGTAATGGTCCTTGCAGGCTGTTTTACCATCATCGTCATTCTCTGTCTCTTTCTCACTTTGTTTCTGTCTCTGTCTTTCGGTCTGTCTCTGTCTGTCTGTCTGTCTCTCTCTCTCTCTCTCTCTCTCTCTCTCTCTCTCTCTCTCTCTCTCTCTCTCTCTCTCTCTCTCCTCAATGCAGCTGACTTGGATCCCACATTTAGCCTAATCGACTGCTTCAATTTGTTAGAAGCAGCTCTTGGAAGCAAAATAAAGAGACATGTTTGTCAGGGCAGCATTCTTCGTACGTGCCCCATCACCATGTAAGTGCCCTTATCAGCCTACTCTAACTACCTGTGTTGCCATGTGCCGGGAATGATGACCTAGCGATAGAGCGCCCACATAGGCCTCAGGTTTGATACCCAGCTCAAGCTGGCTTTCACCCCTTCCCTACTTCCCGTTTTGGATCTTTAGCGGTGCTAATTGTGATGTAATGGTAACTGAAATCCAGCATGTATTTATGGCATATGCATTTTGTATGTAATGTAAAAAAAAAGTACAAGGTGAAAATTGTCCCCTGAGCTAAACTGTTGAGGGACGAAATAAATCTGCAGCAGCAGTGAACAAAAATACTTGGATGCACTGGCAGTCAAAAATAATTGAATCAATAATACAATATGTGCATGAAATAAATAAATAAACAAATAAATATTAAATGAATAAATAAATGTAGATAGCATCACAATATGATGATATTCTATTCTCAGTGCAACCAGATTGTGAAAAATTGTTATGACATTAGAGCGAATCAGTGCATTACAGCACAATTTTGATATTCTTCAAACACAATTACTGTAATGATAACGATAGTTTATTTTGTAATAATAGATGGTAATGATAGTTTATTTTATAATAGGAGAAGTTATTAGCTAAAAGCCTTTTATCCGGACTTGCTATTGCTCGCATGCATGGTGTTTTTGTGTCTCCATATGGCAGCCACTGATACGACTTGCAGGGTCTTTAATGTGCACAGTTCATATACTGCACGCGCATACACACGAAGGGGGTTTGGGCACCGCATGTCTACATGCATCTTGGCCAGGGAGACCGCAGAAATCTGCACCATTTACCCAACAGGTGGAGGTGCCCAGGTAGTTAGATATAGTGTGGTACATCCCATACGCACATATTTTCATTCACGTAATGTTATAATTCAAACATAATTGGATATTGTGTGGTACCTCCGTACACATATAGTTATTACTATTCTACACGTAATGTGGTACATCCACAAACACATACACACTGTTATACATGTGGACTGCCTGGGGCATTGCCCTTTTCACCCCTTAGCATGCTTCACTGTCAAATCACCCCCTCTTCTCCAATCCATTTATTTCTAATAATACAAAACACAACTAGATCCTCAATTTTGAAAATGTCGAAAAGGAGGTGAGGGGGGGGGGGGGGGGGGGCTAGAGGAGGAGGTGATTTTTTGGGTGGTGGTGGTGTTGTTTGGTGTGTATGTGTGCGTGTGTGTGTTTTCCATACGTGTTTCGTGTATGTTTTACCCTGGTAGTCACGGAATACTAAAGAAACAGGAGGCAGAAAACGTGTGGTCGGCCCTTCTGCAGCAACTGTGCTGAAGGGAGATGGGTGTAGATAGAGCCCCAAATCGAGCCGCCCGAATGTAATTCCCGAGGGGATGTTTATTGCGGCAGCGGGAACAACATCAAACATGCATCCAAATTGCCTCCCCGCTCTCGCGGCGCTAATTGCCTCTTTCATTAGAGCGCTACCGTATGGGCTAATCTACTCTGATAAACTGATACCTAAGCACGCTCTGAAGTTTGCAAAGAAGGGACGAGTGGGGAGAGGGGTGACGAAGGTGTGGGGAAAGATAGGGGATCTTGGAGTGGTAGGGGCGATTGGCAATGGTTTTGGTTTGCTTCGGTGCAGTCGTCCCTTGTGGCTTCTCCTCCATCCCCTCCCCTCCCAACTCTCCCCACCCTTCCAGGAATCAGAAAGAAAATGCGAATTTTTTTTTCAGAGAGTAAAATCGTTTCACCCATCTTTTATTTTGTCAGTCCACCAGTGGTTTAGGGCTACTGGCTTTTTGTTGTTTATTTATTGATACGATTGATGTGTTTTGTTTTATTTAGTTATCATTTTTATAAGCTTCTTTTTGGGGGTGGTGTGAGAGGGGATGCGTGAGTGTACGTTGTTTTGCCCACATTGTGCAGGGGTATGTTGCTGCACAGTCTGCATACTCTGTCTTTGATGGGTGTGCATTCATGTTTCCATAAGCTAGTCAATGACGTGACTCACAGAACCTTTAATGTACGTATTTGGCATCTTCACATGCGTGTATGTGAACACCAAAAGGAAGTTTAGACAGGTCTACACGCACGTTGACCAAGCAGATCGGAAAATGTTCCACCCTTTACCCATCAGATGGAAGTGTGTAGGCGGATCAATCCTTGGACCTCCCAATTGGAAGTCCAGTGTTTATCCACTTGACTACTGCACCTGAGCTGCATGATCTTCACCGGCCACAACCACTTAAACGCCCATATGAATCGCAAGTTCAAGCTAACGCTTTCACCAGCCTGTCCCTTTGATGTGTGATCGAGAGGACCAGACAGCTAAACATATTATATTGCAGCACGAATACTTCTGTCAAATGGAGCGACAAAAGGCATGGCCTACTACAATCACCAAGTTCCATGGCAGCCGGCAGGAACTTAAAAATGTCCACATTCACCGCCGGATGTATAACTGTTATTATCATTATCATTATTATTACTATTATTATGAACATTGATGCCTACTCAAAAGAGCCCTGGACAGGTACAAAATCAGAGTACAAAAAGATCTTCAGGGTACAAGTCTCAGCACAAAACTGAACAGAATCAAATAACAGACCATACACTCAGTCATATGATGTTCATCTTCAACACAGCAGAAAAAAACACAAAATCAAAGCATGCACATGTACGCTGCAACCAGAAGTAATTAACGCCAATGCCAACAAAAATTCATGGATTGAATTCACGCTAAGCCCAACACTTCACTCATATACACACAGAGGTGCTTGTGGCTATATAGACTTCTCTCACACACAGCAGGGGCACACAAACATACACACATGCATACAATAATACGGTGGACCACCCCAACAACTCCCCATCATGGACACCACCCACTGCCATGGGATTGGGAGAGCCAGTGTCAGTCTGTGGAGCCAGCAGTAATAAAAGAATGGCGCTCTAACCAGTGGAGACAGAGGAGCGAAATGTGTGGCTGAGGCAGTGAATAATAATGTATGGCACCTCTAGTGGAAACAGGAGGCTAAAAAGAAAAGCTGTATTACAGAAGGCTTAGAACAACTTGAGTTTTCAGATGACGGAAAAGTTTTGGTGATAATTCAGATTCTGTCTGTGAGGGTAGCTTGATATACAATTCTAGTTTATCTGTTGTGGTTTAGTATTATTGAAAGAAGTGAATTAATAGTTATTCCTCACGTTGTCCTGGTAAACTTTTTTTCTTAATGCATTTGGTTTTGCTCGCTCTCTCTCTCTCTCTCTCTCTCTCTCTCTCTCTCTTCTTCTCTCTCTCTCTCTCTCGCACGCGCACACACACACACACACACTCGCGCACACACACACACACCACACACACACACACACACACACACACACACACACACACACACACACACAACACACACACACACACACACAACTACTCATTCCAAAGGAACAGTAAAAGAGAGTCCAGGAAGAAACCAATCAACGAGTTAGAGTAGTCACGAAGAAAGCAGACCTATTGTATGTGGTGAGGCGGGGGGGGGGGGGGGGTGAGTGTTTCGGTCAGTCTGTGTGTCTGTGTGACCAAAGAGGGTAGTTCTCTTTGGTGTGACATAGAGAACGAGAGAGAGAGGTGGGGCAGGGGGGGGGGGGGGGAGGGGGACTAAGTCTTGGGGAAAGGGAGCAAAAAGTTTTGGGGATGAAGCAATAGGTAAGGGTACAATGTGCAAAAATACAGAGGCAAGGGAGATTACTCTTAGAGAGAGAGAGAGAGAGAAAGAGATGGTGAAAACAATGGAAGCGAGACTATTGTATGTTGTAGAGATGGGAGAAAGAGAATAATACTCTGTCGGTCGGTCTGTCTGCCTGTCTGTATACATATCCGACCGTCTATCTGTGTGCGTGAGAGAAAGCACGG
>CM060313.1:93933977-93941477 GCA_030674185.1 Monoplex corrugatus | reverse complement strand
AACCTTCAAAATAATGAGATTTTGATCAGGATACAAGCCTCAGGTCACAAGTCATGTAATTATCCTCCTCTCCCGCATACACCCATGGTGACATAGCTACACATTCCCATAATGATTAAGTTTCACCAGTCTTTTAATAGACTGGATACTAGTCTTTCAAAATAGTGTCAGCATCCCATATCCCCAGTGTTGCTGACATTCTGATGGGCACACACACACACACACACACACACACACACACACACACACACACACACACACACACACACCACACGGTACATATATATGGGTTTGCCACACCGACACACCATGTTGATATGATCTAGTTTGACACTGAAATATATGACAGGACTTGCAACTGTCCTGAAGGCTGGTGATAAAGATGGCAGGCATGTACAGTAGATTCATAACTTTATGGCCTGCCATTCACATTGCCTGCAGGCATCTCTCAATATATTTAACCATCATGCATTGTCTACAGGAGTATAATTTTCTGTTTCAGTTGATATGAATCATATTACTTTTGCATTTACCCCCGCTGGAGTAGTGCATGATTTCAATACAAACAGTGGTATTCTGTTCACAACTCAGTTGTTTGAGTGCCAGCTCATCATGCAAGGGTCACGGGGAGTGGGCCATAATTTTAATGGCTCAATAGCTCAGTTGGTAGAGTGCCATGCTCATAAGGTAGGGGTTGTGAGTTCAACCCTTGGGCAAACCAGTTTTGTTTACGTGAGTTGGTTGGTTATTTTTGATAGAGCCTTGGACTCCAGATTTGGTATCTCAGTTCAGTCCCAGCCCACAACATTAAAAACTCGTCTGTTCAATGTCTGTTTTAATATTTCCATCATTCTGGTAGTGTCTGCTTAGTGTTTCACTGGTCGCTGTCTCCTGTCCTCATTTTAGAACCTTGCCTGTGTATATGGGTTTGCGCAGGTTGTGGGGGTCTGCCAGATAATTATTGTCAGATTTGGGTGGAGTGCATGTAGAATTGTCCTAGTATAATGAATCCCTCTTGAACAAACTCCAAACTCACAATATGATGGTGGAGGTGATTTGTGCAGATCAGTTTCCAGTACAAGACAGATGTAAATTCATTCTAATGATAAATTATTTGCAATAAATAATCATTTGTGGATCAAGCCCTTGATCTTGATTTCCAGAATTTTGTTTTTTGTGACAGTTTTTGCAAAGGTCTTTGCAGTTAAGAAAACATTTAATGGGGTCAAGCAGTTGATAACATGATGTTTAAGAAGCATTAATTCTGAGAAGCAGAAAGGAATATTTTTGAATGTGTAATATATTCAGATGCGAGAAAATCAGCATCAAAGGAAAATGCATGCTGTGAATTTTTTTGGTTCCCTCATTTTACAGATTTTATGGCTCCTTGTATGTAGATTGGTAACAGTACTTGATTATCATTATCCCTATCAACAAATGTCATTATACCCATCAACAAATCATTGTTTTCTTTTTGCCCTTTGGCAAAACACCTCACTTGAAAGATACCATAGTGAATCACTAAGCAGGTGATCATCAATCGAATGTACAGAGAGATGATCTGCTGAATGTCATAGGGTTCCTTGCTGGAGGATTGGGATGCCTTTGGGTGTCTACCAAATGTCATAGAGTTGATTGCTGGATCGGAATGTCCTTTGGTAAACTTATACTGTTAGTTAGGCAAGTTGTATTAATTGGGTCAAAGGTGTGGGTGATTAGTGGTAGGTTTGGAAGTGGACAGTGATGAATGTTTGTGTGAAAGGAATGCATATTAATTTGAGACACCTCAGATCAGATAGCCGTATATCCAAGAACTTGTGTGAAATGTCCAAGAATTGTTCCTCTTTAAGTGTGTGTTCAGATAGCCGTACATCCTAGAATTTGCATGAAATGTCCAAAAATTGTTCCGCTTTAAGTGTGTGTGTATGTGGGGGACTGTTATGTGTTTGTGATTAATTTTGGGCTTTAAATTGTATTACTATATTTTTTGATGAGAATTAGTTCATATTTGTCCTTGATCTTTTTTAAGATGAATTATAAGAAAAATGTTATTGAAGAAAAAAGAAAAGAATTTGCACGCTACTACTACTACTACTACTACTACTACTACTACTACTACACTACTACTACTACTACTACTAGCAGTATTGATATCAGTAGCAGTGTCACTTATCAATAGTAATTGTTTTATCTTGGGTGTGTTTAAGTGCTGCAAACAACATATGGTGAGCCCAATGAAATTGTAACAACTGTGTTTTTCGCGGATGTGTTTCAGTATGGCGAAGCAACACGCATTACTTCCCCAGTCTCAAGTGGCAGTACTTCATCTCGGTGCTGGGCCTTCACAACGAGTTTCCTGCCAGCAGCTTCCGCTGGCTGGGTGACTGCCACTCTCCCACAGCACCCCGCAACCGCCATAGCTGTCACAACATCCATGACACCCGGCACAGGTGAGAAAGACAAATAGAGTGGGTTTTGTATAGATAACTGATTGATGGGGTTCTTTTTCTGTTTGTTTGTTTGTTTGTTTTATGTTTTCTCTGTATATTTTGAATGAAGTGGGCTGTTTGTAGATACCTATGTGATGTATTTGTGTGTTTTCAGTGTGTGTGGTCTTTGTTCCAAGGGGAAGGGGTGAGGGGGCAGAGTCGCTTTGGGGTTCGTTTGGTTTTTGTGTGACATGTGCTGTTTTGATTGATTTGTGTTGTGAGTCTTCTAGCGATCTTCTATGTGTTTGTGTGAGTGAGACAGACAGATTTTAAATGTTTATAGTTTCAGTGGTCTGTGTGTTTATGTTGTTTATGTTTTCAGTGACTGTGTTTGGCGTCTCACTGTTGGTTTCTGTCAAAAGTTCTCGTCTGTTCACGATATTTTACAATTTTCAGATATTCTTGTTATGTTTTTGTCTGAAACTTGATATGCACCCACGAACATACATGCATGCTTTCCTACATGTACACACGCATGCATAAATACTTAGATGTGTACAATTTTATCTAGAAGTCTTCATTTCATATATATATCATGTACTTTTGGGATTGTTATAGCCCTGATATGGCTGCGCAGTCAACTGGGCTTAAAACAACAACAGAAACAACAAAACATATAATGTTGTACACCCACAGTTTAAGTCTTTATTTATGTATTAGTGGATTTTGTACACACTCACTTCAAGTCTTTATTTATGCATTAGTGGATTTTGTACACACTTACTTCAAGTCTATATTTATATTAGCATTAGTGGATTATGTCTGATTTCTCTTTTGAAGACAGGCTCTCTCTCACATGCTTTCTGTCTGTCTGTCTGTCTGTCTCTCTCTCTCTCTCTCTCTCTCTCTCTCTCTCTCTCTCTCTCTCTCTCTCGTTCTCTCTCTGTCTGTCTCTCCCTCACTCCTCTCTCTCTGTCATACACATACACACACACGCATTTATTGTTCTTTGCATCTTTGTTATTCGTTGGAGAGCAAGCGAAGTCAGACAGATATGGTCATCAATGCAAGCAAGGGTTTAGACCGCTTATGTGTGCAGAAGCAATGGCAGTCAGTACTCGGCAGTAATCGTAGTGCAGAGAGGTAAAAGCAAAATAGTTTGTCAGGCAGGCAGTTTGATCGTTCACGCTGCTGCTTTGTGGGCACCAATTTCGGGCCTGTTCGTCCTGCCTTATACCTGTGGTCCTACCCCTTTTGAAGCTGCATCTCTTTGTGTATTCACGTGCTTTTGTACCAACGGTTGGTAGTCACTCAGTGATGCTATCTCTCTCTCTCCCTCTCTCTCTCTCTCTCTCTCTCTCTCTCTCTCTTTCTCGCGTACGCGCATAGCGGTGTGATCACGCACATATGTTTACATTCCATTGCACGGTTCAAATTTTCCCGTTGAAAGTAAGACAATAAGAGCGCTATTATAGTGTTTATGGGCGAACTCAGAGAATTAGAAAGAAGAGTCGAGCATGAGAATTGAACTGGGACCAAAGTGGTGGTAATGGAAAGGCAATACTGGATCTGTGGAAATGTTTTACACTATAAAAGGCTGATCGGGAAGGGTGGGGCAGTTCGGAGGGCTTGTAGGTCCCCCTTCGCGCCGCGGTCCTCCGGCTCTTCTTTGATGTTGTTTTCACAAAGCTCTCTCATAAATTGTGGCCCGGTCCCCTCGCCTGCTTTCTCGTTTTCTGTCACTTAGGCCAGTCCCCAACTTTACACTTACAGAGGCGAGGGGAGATTGAGAAAGAAAGAGAACGAGACCCCATGGGGCCAATAGCGTACTCGGAAAGAGGGGCCCGAAAGTAAAAAAGCGAGGGAGAGAAAAACAGGGAACCACACACGGATTAAGTCAATGGCCAGTCGGAAAGATTTGAGAGTTGAACTCTTTTGACTCTTTAGAGGAGAGGTTTGGGTAGTGGGGTGAGGGGCAACAGAAAGAAAACCGTTCTGAAAGAGGACAAGTGGCGAGTTTTTTTCGCCCTTTTGCTGTTATGTCCACTGCAGTTTTATTACAGGCTTTACGACTTTCACGAAACGGGAGAACTAAACAAAGGAAAGAAAACAAAAAGAAATGACATGTAAACTATTGTTTAAAAGGGGCAAAAACGGTAGTGCCCAAACCCTAATCCTAATGTGGGTTGTAAGGGGAATGAGATGGTAGAGACCTCGCCGTTCTCAGTACTACTTTTTGAGGATAGATGACACTTCTCTCTCTCTCTCTCTCATTGCTTTTCCCTCTCGAACCCAGAACAGAGTTAATATCCATTCGCGGTTGGTGAACTTAACAGCCGTAAGTTCCACAAGTTAGGTACTAGGCCTTATTATGGTTTATGGAATTCAAAATTAAGGGGGGGGGGGGGGGGTGTATAAGTGCATATTATACAGTTAAAGTCAGTATTTTCATCTGTTATCACATTCCAGTTTTGTCGGATTGTGTATGCACCATGTTCTGCCCACATTGTGCAGACAGTATGTTGCTGCATAGTTTGCATACTCCTTCTGTGGTGGGCCTGCATGGAGGGTGCTTTCATGTTTCCACATGCCACCAGACTCTAACATGGCTTACAGGATCTGTAGTTGCATATTATGCGTGCATATGAACACAAAACAGGTGTAGGCACTAACAAGCATGCATGTATATTTTGCCTGGGAGATTGGAAGTCTCCACCCTTCCACCCACCAGATGGGAGATACCCTGGCAGTATTAAATCCTTGGCCTGCCGGTAGGAAGGAGATATTGGAAGTAGATCTATCCCCCCCCCCTCCCTCCCCATGGGGATGCAAGGGGCTTTTTCAGTATAAATAGTATCCCAACCTTCTGGAAATTCTATGCTAAAAATGCCCTCTTTTCTGCCACTGTCTTTGATTTTGCCTTGTTCCTTTGCTTTCTGTCATTTCTTCCAATCATTTTCCACCTTACTGGTCCATTCACCTGTATGTGTTCAATGAAGCCTTATATGCTTTCTCTTAGGATTGATAAATTGGGTACATGTATCAAGTGCATTTTTTGCTCTCAGGAAATGTGATGTGCAGAAGCAATTTTAGGTAATTAGGCCGTTTTATATATGTGTCCTTAGTTATGTTTAAATTTGTATTCAGGTATGTTTTTTAAATTCCCTGTGTGATAAATTGGACAGTGTTCAACGCCAGGGGCATCTGCTTAGATGTCGTGAATGCATTAATTTGTGTACTTATTTTCTTTTCCGTTTATTTCCTGTTTGAGGTTGCTGTGTATGTTTTGAAATGGTTATAGCTTTATGCAGTCAGCTGGGCTTTAAACAGAAATAACAGTAACAAAATTTGTGGAGGATATGTTTTGCTGCATAGTCAGTTTCTTTCCAGGATCATCTTTGGGGGGGGGGGGGGGGTATTAGTCAGAAGTTCTTGTTCAGTCTGTCGTTCCCAGTCCGCAGGCGGAGGATATTGACTTGCTCTTGCTGGGCCACCTGGTGATATCTGTCAAGTAGCGGGGTGCTCTAACAGAGACTTGGTGATGGTTTTCATGTCTGTGAGGCTGGGGCTGTTGTCTTTCTGCTCATGCTCAGCTGCCAACTTCGCCATTTTGTCCACCTCTTCATTTCCTGGGATTCCACAGTGTGATGGGATCCACTGCAGTACCAGTGTGGCAGTTTGCTCACCATGGTTGCTTCCAGAACTGACATGGCATCTGTAATGAAGTACCGACTGTCACAACCTGCAATATTTGTTGATAATGTTTGCTGCATAGATCGGGGCCTCAACTTCGGCTCTGTAGTTTGTTCAGTGAAGAATAGTTGGTATTGCTTCATCCTGCCATTGTCCATTGGGAATTGGCTGTCGAACCCAGAACTTTCTTTCTTGACTGCATCTGTGGCAGACCCATCTGTGTAAGCCCGTATATGTGCTTCTTGGGGTTACCTTTCTTCAGACATGGCCAGGGTCTGGACTGTCTTGCTCATGTCACTGTGCTTGTTTTTTTTACAGTGAGATGAGGAACTGAGGTGCTGATGGTGGTGGTCATTAACTTGCCTTTCCAGTTGTTCTTTAATTTGTCTTTCTAGGATAGAAGATCACTAAAGGTTCGCAAGGTCTCTACTGTTGTTGGTAGCTGGTGTAGGAGATTTAACTGCAGAACTCTGGTATCTCTCATAAAGTTTGATCATTTTTCAGTCATCCTGAACTGAGTTCGTTTGTTTTGTTGAGCGTCAGGTGATCTTCTGAGATTTTGGCTTTAGTGTACTTAATCAAGACATTGCTTTTCCATCACTTCATTGGTGATCTGTTCCATTTTCTCAATTGGTCAGGATCTCATTGCATTAGTGATGATACCTAGTGCTTGGTTCTGGATTCTGGCAAGGGTCTGTTGGTATGACAGGGCTGCTGTCTTCTGTGATTTGGAGCCCTACTCAAGTTGTGGCTATATGGTTTTGGTTTGTTTGTTTATTTGTTTCATTTTGTCAATGGAAACGGAAAAATAGTTATGTCTTGACCGCCCTGTTCAGGGTTTATTTTTTGGTTGGTTTTTGTTTTTATTGGGATTTTTTTTATTTCCGCCAGAGGGCAGCCCCAGGAGGCGTCAGTAGAATGATGTAGAAAGGCAGCGTGTTTGTGTGTTGTGAGTGTCGGCGATGTGTTTTATCTGTCTGATCTGTCGGCCCAGCCATCGCCACCACGCTGCCATGAACTAAGCGTTGCCGTTGTTACCCCCTTGCCGCTACAATTACAGTGTAGTGCAGATATCACCCGCTTGTGTTGCTGTTGCTGTTTCTGATGGTGGTGGTAGATGTAGTGCTGTTGCTTGTGCTTGCTGCTTCTGTTATTCCGACTGCTGTTGTTTCTGCTGCTTCTGTTGTTTCTACTTCTGCTTCTGTTGTTTTTTTGCTGTTCTTCCTGCTGCTGTTGCTTCTGTTTTCTGGTTTTTGTGTCTGCTGCTGCTGTTGCTTCTGTTTCTTTTGTTGCTGTTGGTCTCTCTCTCTCTCCTCTCTCTCCTCTCTCTCTCTCTCTCTCTCTCTCTCTCCTCTCTCTCCCCTCTCTCTCTCTCTCT
>CM060313.1:93896477-93923977 GCA_030674185.1 Monoplex corrugatus | reverse complement strand
ACACACACACACACACACACACACACACACACACACACACACACACACACACACACACACACACACACACACACACACACACACACACCCACACACACACACACACACACACACACACACACACACACACACACACCACACACACACACACACACACACACACACACACACCACACACACACACACACACACAACACACACACACACACACACACACACACACACACACACACACACACACACACACACACACACACAACACACACACACACACACCACACACACACACACACACACACACACACACACACACACACACACACACACACACACACACACACACACACACACACACACACACACACACACCACACACAACACACACACACACACACACACACCACTCACACACACACCACCACACACAACCGTGTGCTCAGTCGGTTGAGCATGCTGATAATGCAAGGGTCGTGGATTCAGGCAGGCCACACGGTTTGTTTCTTTTCTTTTTTTTTTTCTTTGTTGGTTGGGTTGTTGGTTGGTTGGGTTTTGTTTTGTTTTTGTTTTTGTTCTTTTTCTTAAAGAGCCATGGAGCTGAGATTCTGGAGTCGTGAGTTCATTCTCTGCTTGCAACATAAAAACTAGTTTGTTCATTGCCCATTTTAATGTTCCAAACAATCTTGTATAGTGTTTTTGCGCAGTTCAAGGAACCTGCCACTGCAAATATTTATTTACTGGCAGATTTGAATGGAGTTTATATGATATTGCCTGAGTGCATTGAATTCCACTTCATCAAATTCGAAATCCCAGACACACAAGAAAGAGAGAGAGAGAGAGAGAGAGAGAGAGAGAGAGAGAGAGAGAGAGAGAGGAGAGAGAGAGAGAGAGAAAATGTGATTACATTCATATCCACTCAATTAAGTTTTTGGCTGCTTCATTTAGTGCGCGTTTGCTGGAGCATGTGTATAAACAAAGTGCATGCATGCATATGTTCACATGTATAAACATGTAGACACACACACACGCGCACGCACGCGCGCACATACACACACACACACACACACACACACACACACACACACACACACACACACACACACACACACACACACACACACACACACCACAGACTGATACAACATTGTACTGCCCTATGTACTCTGCATTTGGCTACGTGTGTACTCGAGCAGTTGTGGAAATAGTAAATATGTGTACGCTTGTTTCTCTCTCTCTCTCTCTCTCTCTCTCTCTCTCTCTCTCTCTCTGTCTCTGTCTCTTTCACACACACACACACACACACACACACACACACACACACACACACACACACACACACATACACACACACACACGTAGAGGTGGAGGTTTTAATGGTGGCGTGATAGGACGAGTATTGTTTCCAGCCACTGAATCAAAGGGCGACATTAGCAATGCGTGATGGGGCCCCCACGCTGTTGAGCGCCCAACAAAAGATCAAACGTTCCACCCTGGCAAACACTGCGCCATAACTTTTTTTCCTTTCTTTCACTGCCCTGCTTGAGATTTTTTTTTTTTTTTTTTGTAGTTGGGAGAAGGGGGGGGGTAAGATTGGGGATGGAGGAAGGGAAGGAAGTGTGAGAGTGGGTGGGAAGGAGGGGTTCAGATTCAGGCTGTCCTGTCTCATCGGGGGGGGGGGGGGGAGTGAGGACGATTGAATAAGGTCAGACAGCGCTCGCATGTGTGTGTGTGTTCGCTTTTTTTATGTGTGTGCATTCTCTTCTCGATTTCTGCAGTAGTAATTTTTGCCACCATCTGGTCATACTTATTCATAATAACATTCGTAAGACATTTTACGGGGCAGGAGAAATTAGAGCACCTAGTCACAACAAGAAAGCTGGAGGGAAAGAGAGCACCTGGTAGACCCAGGGAGAAAATATTTGACGGACTTGCAGAGTGGCCTAGGACAGAGATGGTGGGAGACGTACTTGCAGTGACAAGGGAGAGATTTGTGTGGAGGGCCATGATTGCCAACGCCGTGCAGCAAGGCACATGATGAGGTCGTATCTTTGCCTGTGTGTCACCTGGTAGAAGTCTGACGTTCTATGAAAAATTTTAAGGGAATGGTCGCCAGTATGTGCAGTCCTGGATGGTGTAGAGAGAGGCAGAATCTCTGCATTCCAGCCTTAAAGCAGTGGTTCAAGCCTGGCTTACAAAAGTTTGAATCAAGGTGACTGTCAGCGTTCAAGCAAATACGAACCAGAAAAACACAAAAATAGAATAAGTACACATATTTAATGTAACAAACCAACCAAAGAAAAACAAAAAAACAAAAAAAGATGGTCACAGATGTTAGGCCAACTTGCCTTTGTCAAGCATACGTATAAAAAAGACAGAAAAGAGTAAGTGCACAACAACAACAAAAAACAAACAAACAAAAAGACGGTAACAAATGTTAGGCCAACTGGCCTTTGTCAAGCGTACGTATACAAAAGACAGAAAAGAGTAAGTGCACAACACTTAGCACAAGCAGTAGATAAATTCCCAAGCTTATCGTCCAGCAGAAGAAAACGGCGGATGTGTATAGTTGTAACTAAGTAACAGGGGAGACAAAATTTTCATCTGTCTTGTTTTGTTACATCAAGTGCGCGTTTTTGTGTTTTTTTTCTGATTTGTACTGGCTTATAAAAATTGTGTTCGTATAGCCTTTAACCCACCTGCCTTTGAATGGGAATCTGAACTTGTTTAGAGTTGAGGAAGGTAAAGCAGTGAATCAGAGGGTTTACAAACCACCCTAAAAAAGCTGCAAGTGTGTGTGTGTGTGTGTGTGTGTGTGTGTGTGTGTGTGTGTGTGTGTGTGTGTGTGTGTGTGATCTCCCAGTGACTGAAGAATCATGCACAGGACCACTAGCCATTGTTTGAATCGGAGTGACTGGAACTATGAAACCATTTTTGGCAGTGATGTGTTTGTTTTACCAGATTCTTAACAAAATGAACTGCTTTACAAAGATAGGTATGACGAAATTAATGAGATCTACTGGATCACATTACATACTCTTGACAACATCTGAGAGATTGATATGACGAAATTAATTAGATCTACTAGATCACATTTCATACTCCTGACAACATCTGTTTGGAGAAAGGTGGATCTGCTACTTGACAGTGCAATGTGTGTGAAAGATTGTAATGTGTCCGAGTGCGAGAGGAAGAATAGATGGTCCGTGTGGCGTGACCATCATATTTATTACACCTTAGAAGGTTGGCAGTAGAGGAAGACGACTCAAAGGGGGAGTGCAGCTAAAGAGGGGGGATGGTGTTTGGTAGTGGTAATGGTGGTTGTAAACTGAGTAGTAGAAGGCGGAGTAAGGAGGGTAAGGGGTTGCAAGTTCATTGTTAATGGGATGTGCTTTCCTTAGAACTGAAAGTGCTACAGATCTGTGTGTCATAATTTCCAGTATAATTGTCAGTGCGGGGTTTGTTGTTGTTGTTGTTGTTGTTGTTGGTCTTTTCAGATTTGGTTGCAAATGTCTTAATTTTTCTAAAGTAAATATATAGAAGAAAAAAAAAAGAATGAAGACGGAACAAAGGGAGGGGGATGGGTTGACATAATTATATTGAAATAATCTATTCGTCTTTTATGAACCAGTTTTTAAAATATAGAAGGAAAAGTGAGGGGAAGAAAAATAGTGTCTTAGCATCTTTGAACAGCCATGTCTGAAAGTGCTAATCATTTCTGTGCGTCACCTCCCCCTTCCCCCCTCTCTCTCTTTCTCTCTCTCTCTCACTCTCTCTCTTTCTCTCTCTCTCTCTCTCTCTCTCTCTCTCTCCTCTCTCTCTCTCTCTCTCTCTCTCTCTCTGTGGTATATTTCCTTTATACATCAATCCCGTATCAACACGATCAGTTAGTGTTGGATGAAGATTAGTTTACAAAACGTTTAAGCCTGTTTGATGCTGTTACATTTAAATGAATAGGGAAAACATAACTTGGCAAGTAAAGTTCGAGCAGTATTGTTTAAATCGGATTTGGCTGTATCTGGTTTAATCGGGGTGTAGAACCAATTTGTTTGAACTACGTTGCTTCAAGCAAAGACAGTTAGATTGTAGGGGGTAAAACAGGGATGATCTCATCCGTGCAAGTGACAAGTTAGTATTCCGTAAAGCATTTAAAACAAATTACTTTCATGAAACGTACATTTTCGTTGATCTGAACAGATACAGATATGCTGTCATCTCATTTGGATGTGGTGTCAGTGATATTGTTATATACACTTGCATCATTAGACAATGCATTCAAACATGGATAACTCATGTCTTTTGTGTTCTGTTGAAAATGTAATACACTTTAGATTGTGCTGCTTAGCACTAGATGATTTAAGCAAACAATTCACTCCTGACAAATTCCATAGCTGAATGTTTTCACACTTGCCTTTCTGTTGTCTTCAAAACAGAACACACACACACACACACACACACACACACACACACACACACACACACACACACACACACATACACAACACACACACACACCACACACACACACACACGCACGCACGCACACACACGCACACACACACACACACGCACGCACCACACACACACACAAAGCACAATATATAAGAATCTTACAAAGTTCTTGTATGTAGCGGTAAAAAGACGAGAGATTACCCCCAATTGAAGCCTTTGTTTGGGGGGATGTTTATGTTGATGTTTGGTAATTTCATTGAATAGTGAATTGTAATTATGCCTATTTTTGTGATCAGGCCTCTTTCTTTCTTCATGAGGTCAGCTTTTTTGTAAAAGTCAATAGAAAAACATTCTAATTCTTTGAGTCCTCTCTCTCTCTCTCTCTCTCTCTCTCTCTCTCTCTCTCTCTCTCTCTCTCTCTCTCTCTCTCTCTCTCTCTCTCTCACATGTGGTTTGTATGGTTACAAAGGGAGAATTTTCGATGATATTATATGCATTGCAAAATTTGTAAATCACAAAAGCCCTATTTCCCTCCCCACCCCATTGACTATTGTGGCCGAAGGCCGATATACATTAAATAAAAAAAAAATTTAATTCTGAACTCTCTCTCTCTCTCCTCTCTCTCTCTCCCTCTCCCTCTCTCTCTCCCCTCTCTCTCTCTCTCTCTCTCTCCCCCTCTTTCTCTCTGTGACTTTAAACACACACACGCAAACAAGAGAAATCCGGTGAAGATGGGTATAAAGAACACAAGCACAAGCACCACCACCGCCTTTAAAAGACCAGCAACCGCCCCAGCCCCAGCCCCAGCCCCAACCCCAACCGTTCCGCTCACACCATCACACTCCAGTCTCAGCTGGAGAGGAGGAGAAGGAGGGTGGGGAGAGGGAAGAATGGAGCCCAAACTATGCTTGACCTGACCCTAACCTTGGGAAGAAGCGACCCAGCAAACACAATAAAGCCCACGTAGCCATTACCATCCACCGACCAACCTTCTTACCTCTCTCTCTCTCTCTCTCTCTCTCTCTCTCTCTCTCTCTCTCTCTCTCTCTCTCTCTCTCTCTCTCTCTCTCTCTCTCTCTTCTTCTCTCTTCCTTCCCTCTTTCTCCTCTCTCCCTCTCTCCTCTCTCTCTCTCTCCTCTCTCGTCTTTTTGCTCACCCACCAGTTTCACTGACCCCCCTGTCCCGATGACCACCGATAGAGAGGGAAAGAAAATGTGGGGGTAGAAGCGGGTGGATGGGAAGGAGAGTTGGACTTGGTGACGTTGGGATGTACGAGGAAGGAGAGTCACTTTTAAGATGGGGGGGGGGGGGGGGGGCGGGGGGGGGGGGGGTAATAATAATAGTAAAAATTTATGTGGCACAGCTTCTCAAGAAGGAAAGTCCAAAGCGCTTTGCGCTTTTGAGAAAATATTCAGCAATAAACATTTTAAGTCAACAGTGAAATCAGCAGGTATGTCAATAATGAAAATCAGTCATTCATTCATGGATTATATGACATAGAACAAGAAAAGAAAAAAACAACAACAGTAAAATCATAAGCTTATCAGGAAAAAAAAAATCGAACGTATACGCGTACAAGAAGACGCTTCCATATGAACGCACAGCTGCAGACGTACAGGCACGCCACACACGCACACGCGCACGCACACGCAACACACACACACACACACACACACACACACACACACACACACACACACACACATACACACACACACACACACACACACACACTACCATCACCATCACCAACAATAACACTACACACAAACACACACACACACACACAAACACACGCACGCACATACGCACACACACCTAGACAAGAGCGCATGCAGGCAAACACACATACACTGACCCGAGGCTTGCAAACAGATCCATGAGACGTGCACAAATGAGTTTCTCACACAACGTATGCAGTGCTCAATGGAGTGTAGAGACCGAAGAGAAGGAGGATTGTATGAAGGAGGATTATATGGAAGGAGGATGAGCGTTGAAGATAGTATGTGTATGTTTGATATGTATGCATCCATGTGCTTGTGTGCGTGGTACCATTTGAAAACTCCCATTGATTCCCTTCCTGTAAGAAGCTGGTGGATAGGGTGAGGAAATCAAAGGATTAAGTTTTTGCAGTTGGTGGATAGGGTGCAGGAGTCAAAAGGTTTACTGATTGTTCATTGGGGATGATGTATTCATTCGTACCTTTAGGTAGCTTTCATAAATCATTGTATTGTACATGTATGCACACACATGCATGCACACTTATTGAAAGAAAAATTAGATTATTTTCCGTAATTTAAGACCAGCGTTAAGCTCTCTTTAAAGACAAGTTTTGCAAGTGTGTCCTTGAGATTAAAACAAAAACCAGACAGGCAGAACTCGATTTTATCTGCATGGTATTAACAAACAAAGGATTGTCTTACTAGGCAAGATCAGCTGAAGAAAAGCACATAATTTACTTATCAGATTGATCATCTTCATCTCATTCCACCTGCTCCCCTGTCTGTTCTGAAACAGATTGTTTCATTTTTTGTATGTCCTTGTACACAACCCAGTCATAAGAGACTGATACATGCTCGAAACGAACTAAAGCTGTAGTATAGGACAACAACACATCCACTTTTTTTTTTGGGGGGGGGGGGGGGGGAAGGGTCTATTTTTTCACTATTTCTATCAGTGCACTAACAGAATCGAGCTTGAAACACACACAACTTCTCTGTCAAGGACCCTTCTGAATGTTTGGCTGTCCTTCATTTTCCTCCCCTCAGGAAAGAAACACATTATCAGGGCTAGAACACAAACCCCTGCTGCTACTGAAATGGTTTCATTCCAACCCTCACGGGCACAAAATAAAGCTAGCTGGATAAAACCGGTATCTGGGTAGGAGCTGATTCATTTGCTGATTAGGGCCCCCCCGATAACCACATACTGGGTGCAAGTTAGTGGCTTGCTTTTTGCCACAAGCTTCTTTTGATAGTTCCCGACTGCCAGTTTCACCAGTTTCCTTTTCTCTCTTGTTTGTGGTCTGACTTCATTGCGTGATGTGATGTTTGGGTCGTGGGAGAAAGATGGGGTCTCTGGTGTGTGGTCTTATTTCATTGCATGATGTGTGAAGTTTGGGCCAAAAAAGGTGTAGGTGAGGCAGAGACAGGGGAGGGGGAGAGGGTGGAGAGAACAATTGTGTTCGAAGATCTGTACATGTTGTTGAGTGTGTGTGTGCATGAATGTGTGTGTGTGTGTGTTTTGGAGCGTTAAGTGAGTGAAATGTTTCTCTTAAAAGGAAAGAAAGAATATGGGAAAGAAAACACACTTTTTGAAATCGGTGTGTATGATTTTTACCTACTTTTAATACTTGTTGTATATATTACATGTATACGTTCATAAAATTAAATGCATGTGTGCCTGTTTCAGTAATGATTTACAGCCAGTCATCTTATTCTTTATATCTTGCAAATAACCTTGCCCCATCTCTCTGTCTCTCTGTCTCTTCTCTCTCTCTCTCTCTCCTCTCTCTCTCTCTCTCTCTCTCTCTCTCTCTCTCTCTCTCTTTGCTCGCTCGCTCACACAGTGCTGAAAGACATCAGAGTACAATTTAACCCCCCCCCCCCCCCCCTTGAATATGTAAGAAATCTTTGCTTGTTCAAGCGGATTTTATAGATACCATCAGTGAATGAAAATATAAAACATTTTGCTATTTGTTTGTATAAAATATTTAGAATAAAAAATACTACAGGATATTTGCTGTCTGTGTAAATGTGCTTTCTGTTTTTGTTATCCATCAAGTGAGGGGTCATGGGCTTTATGACTAAATTGTCTGAAGTCTTAACTCTGTCACATGTATGTGTTGGCAAATTGTCTACACAGAGATATGGTGTATTATATATTAAAAAAAAAAAGAAGAAGAAAGAAAGAAAAAAGATGAGATATTTTTCCCCATTTGAAATTCCAGTTGCTCTCTTCAGGGGGTTATTAGCTTTGTAAGATGGAAAGAGGAAAACATCATCAGAGATAAGAAAAGGAAGATATACTGTAATTAAGGCACTTCTAATCACAGACTTTTGAGGAGGTGTACTTTGAAGGAATTTTCTTTACAGATAATTATGAAAGTAGACACAGACTTTCAAAAACTCTGTCATAGATGTAAAGGCAGATGTGCTTTGAAAGTTTGATAGCTTGTGTAGACTTCTGGCTCAGTAACTGTAAAGAAATTAATGAGAATATGGTGGTATGATGTCGATTCAGAATGAAGGCAATACCACTGGCATAGCGTGGAAGACTGATCAGCAAAAATCAACCACGATTAGCAAAAAGTCAACCAACCAGACATACAAACATAAATCCATACAAAAACACTTTGATAGGAACTTACTGCATGTGTGAAAGAGAAGAAGAGAAAAATTGTCACAAATCTGAATACAAATCTCAAATAGTCCATCTCACGTGTCCTAGAATGTGTCCAAAGTTCTTTGTCATTAAGAGTAATGGTTGCTGAACAATTTGAGTATATTTGCTGTAAAAAAATATTCCAGATGAAAGGAAAAATTTATCCCAGATATGAAAGCAGATGAATATTATATATTTGGGAGAATCTTTTCAGTAATATATGAAAGCTTGTCATGTATGTTGTATCTTTGAGGGAAGCTCTTAACTATGAAAGATGTTATTGCTGTATTTTGCAGGGATGTCTTCTTATCCACCATTCAGCCCCAACGGAAACATGTGGTGATCATGATGGATCATGGGAACTCGATGAGTGTGACACAACTGCGTACTGCCAAGGCCATTGCCAAGCATCTCATAGCTTCTTTCTCTGATAATGACAGGGTCAGTTATATTTGTAAACTTCTGCATTCTCAGTTTTGTTTAATGATAAAATAAAGTGTGAAGAATTGTCCTTTTTTTAGAGAAAGAAGATGTAGTGTTTTTTTCAAGGTCTGATCCAAACAGACTGATCAGATGTGATCGTCTTGAAGACTTATACTATAAACCTGGCACAGATTACAGCATCCCTTCAAAGTGCTGTCCTCCCATTTTGATGCAACATCGTGAGGACCTGTGGCAGTCAGAAAAGGCCTTCTAATAGTCCTGCTTTGAAATGACATTGAGCTCTGATTTCAGTTTTAGCAAGGTCTGGTGCAACAAACTTCTTTGCAAGAAGTTTGTTGTTCAAGAGACGGAACAATCAAGTCACAGGTGATGTGGGGGCTGCTGGGTAGGCAAGGCAAAACTGGGATCTTTTGGTCTTCTAAAACTGAGTTACAGCCCTTGTTTTGGGGGGGACTGGCATTGTCATGGAAGAGAAGCATATTCTGGATTCCAGTGTTTGGGTGCTGATTGCTGATCTCCTGAGTCATTTTGGGTAATGCAGTTTTTACATAGTATGTGCCAGTGACGGTGTGGCTTGTACCTGTCAGTAAGAATCTTCTGTACCTCTGTCAGCTGATGCAGCACCCACTTTGCCACCAGTTTTCACAGCTAAAGGTGATTGTGTAGAATTAATCAAAATGTTCCATATGAAAATAATAATAATAATAATAATAATGTTTATTTGTATAGCGCATATTCCATATAAAAACATGCTCACCAGCGCTTTACATTTCGCAAGAAAGGCAAAAGGTGATAAAAAATGTTCACAATTACATACACAATAAGATAACAACAAACATTAAAGCTATACAAGTAAGAAGACACATAAGAAACCACAGAATATTAAAATTTAAACACTGACTTATGTAATGAAGAAAGATTAACAGATTTTTCATATGAATAAAGAGGCATACTGTGTTTATATATTGCTGCGTGTGTGTGCTTGCGTACGTGTGTGTGTACATGTGTGTGTGCGTGCGTGTGCGTTGCTGTGCGCGTGTGTTTGTAAGAATGTGTGTGTGTGTGTGTGTGTGTGTGAGAGAGAGAGTGTGTGTGTGCGTGTGCTATGTTTGCATGCGTGTGTGTGTGTTTATGCATGCAATAGTTGTACATAAAATTATAATCAATATTTTGAATGAAGATAAAAACAGAAAAATTCTAATCCATATACAGGAAAAACATTACAACTTTAGTATTACAGCATTAATACCTTGACAATCAAAATTCCTCACAAATTATGAACTATTCGCATATCATACATCACAATTTACATACAAACAAAGATTTGAAAAAGTTTCTTAAAATGAAGGCCTTCCACTTCTCATATGCAGATGTGAGGGTCTTCCTTCACAAATTTGGACAAAACAGCCACATTTGCTCTTTTGAAATGAGAAATCATTTGGCCTGTCAGAGTTGTCCCCTTTTTTCTAGAGTTGAATTCTGTTTCCATCATTGGTTTGTAGAATATGAAGCAGCTTTGATCCCTGCAACTTTTTTCAAATCTGTAGCAGTTTTCATCGCATTATCTCCCAGAGTGCTTGTTGAAAGACTCCATTATAAAGCACACGAAACTGTAATGTATTGTAAACCTGTTATTTATGATGGCACAGTTTGTTATTTTATGATGTAATAGGTCTAATGATGTATTCTCAGAAAAGGATAATGATCGAAGGTTTGACATTTCAAATTTTATTAGTTATGATGTGTAAAAACAGTTTGATCATTTTGTTTGGGTCATACCAGGTATTGGTCTGATATGTGTGTATAATTTCTGTAACTATATGATTATATCATTGGAGAATTTTTTAAATGAATATTCAGGGAGAGACTCAGAGAGTATTGATGCCATCTTTCCTTGGACCTTGTTCTTGTATACTCCCCCACCTCTTCACCATCATCTCTTTCTTGTGATAAGAGTGATTGATTTCAGTTGAATGTTAAGGGGGAAAAAAAGAATAAACTTTTGAAAAAGTGAAAGCTGTAGCATTGTTCTTCTTTGCCATGTTTTTTTTTTTTTTATGAAATTTCAAACTTTTGATTCAGTAAATAAGAATGTGTAAAAATTAACGTTTGTCAAGACAATGATAAACTTCTTTATTATGGTGAGCATCGTGTGCTTTGTGATACTGACTTTTACTGTCTTCATGTGGTAAATGCCTTTTGATGTAATTTGGAATTTGTGTATGTCACTAGATTGGGGTGATAGGTTTGTCCAACAAGCCCATGTACCCCAGGTCAGACCCTTGCCTTCCCCACACCCTGGTGCCTGCCACCTTTGAAACACGCATCTACTTCAGCAAGTTCATCGACAGTCTGGAGAAACAGGACAGTAAGTGTCTCAGTGTTTTAAAATTTCTTTCATGAACTATCTTTTCATGTCACACGTACAAAAAGATAAGTGATTACGGACCCACTCATGTATCCATCTTGACAAAGTGAATGATTCTAACTGTGGATTCAGGTATGTGAGGATGCATTACTTTTCATCGTGTCATCATACTCCTCTGTATGTGTGTGTGTGTGTGTGTGTGGTGTTTGTGTGTGTGTGTGGTGGGGGGGGGGATAGATAAATAGACAAGATATTGTGCATATTCAACAAAAATTTCATAAGCAATGGGGTGAAGTATTGTTCTGAGATATATTTGATAAAAAATTATTGCGTAAATTGCAATTTATGTGAAAACTATGAATTGCAAATATTAATCTTCTGTTCACTCGGGCTAATATGATATATGGTGTTGTTTCGCCTGAATGTTCAGTGCTTTAATCACTATTCCTATATGAACTAATTTTGCCAATAACAATTTTCAGTTCTTTATATGTGCATTTTCCCAGATTCTACAGATTTAAATCACAAGCCTGACATTTTTTTAGTGGCAGTAAGCCTTATATTCATCATTTTGTATTATCCTTTAATTTTGGGAATCATTGCATGAATATAAACATTCATGTGCCTTTGTGTTATTGTATGATAATTATGTATGAGATTTATGTGTTTCAGCCACCACTAATCATTCCCTAGGATTTCTGACGGCATTTGAGATGATTGAAGATGTTCTTCTGGATGGCAACACACTTTCAGGTAAAATGCGTGTGTGTGCACATGAGAGAGAATGCGTGTTTGTGAACACCTGTGTTATTATGTGTTTGGACTTTTATGTGATAGTGTGTAAAAGAAATCATTTATGTTAATCATGCACATTTATCTCATTTTCATGTGTAACTTTTGTTCAAAGAAAAATGACATGAATACTTATGCTGTCGTAATTCTTGTAAAAGGTCTGTCAGAATTGTGTAATTGCTGCTGAATCTTCTGATACTAACAAAATATTCCAGAGTTTTGTCTCCATCGTAACAAGTCAACGTAATCACTATTTCTGCTAGTTACTGTAAGAAAAAAATTTATGTAAATAAGATACAGTCAAACAAGACAAAGGAAATAAAGTCAAGCATGCACATGTGTACACGCACAGACACACACACACACACACACACACACACACACACACAACACACACACACACACACACACAACACAACACAACACAACACAACACAACACAAACAACACAACACAACACAACAAACAACACAACAAAACAAACAAAACAAACAAACAAACACAACACAACACAACACACACACACAACTCACACAACTCACACACACACACACACACACACAACACACACACTCGCACACAATCACGCGCGCACCACACACACACACACACACACACACACACCACACTCACACTCACACACACACTCACACACACCACACACACACACACACACACACACACACACACACACACACTGCTTTAAAAATGCTTAAGATCATGATGATCATTTCCTGTGTACCCAAAATGAGAACACAGTTTTGATAAAGTCTGTGAGAGAAGTACGAATGATTCAAGCCGGAGTCATGTCTTCTAAGATGTTTAATATTTGACAGATAATGCCATCAGAATCGTGTCTACTAAAACGCTGTATGTTTGACAGATAATGCTATGATCCTGTATGTGAGTCGTGGGCTGCTGTCCTCGCTAACGGATGCACGGGAAGTGATGGATGTGGTGTCTCTACACAATGCTCGAACGGGTCACAAGGTCATCATCAACACCTACGCCGTCATTGATGGTAAGTTCAATGCAGCTCATGGTACAATACGTTCACACAATGTTTTTCTGGGCTTTTGAGATTAAGAAGTATGTCTTTGTGAAAAATTTAGTTGATGAGACGTGCTTCCTTTCATTATATTCAGAGCTGTCTGTAGTGCTAGAAGTACAATCATCATTGCCTGAATCATTGATAGTGTAAGTGTTGTAAAATCAGACTATTGGTGAAAAGATTATTTAAGTGTTCAGGTGCTTGTATTTGCATGTGCATATGTGTACTCAGTACAAATGATTGTGAGTTAAGGTAAGTGTGCATTCTTTGACTAGTTAAAGACTTTAGTACTATTTTTTTTTATCATAAATTATTTTTGTATGATGCTGTTCTCCAAAGTCATGTGGACTCACTGTGTGTTACTCATAATCAGACTTTGTAATGGACCCTGGAGAACTCCAGCTGTTAGACAAGCTGATCACTCTTCACTACATTATTGTATATCTGTATTTTTTGGTGGTTTGCATGCTGTGTGTTTTCATGCATCCATAAGCAACCAATGACATGACTTACAGGATCTTTATTGTGCATTTTTGATAATCTGCATTCTTATATATTCTTGGATATTTAGGCATGGCTGGTGTGTACATGTGTTGACCTGGGAGGTTAGAAAAATGTCCACCCTTTATCCACCAGGCGGAGATGTCTGGGCAGATCAAACCCAGGACCTTTTGATTGGAAGTTTGTTTACCTGTTTGATTGCTGCTCTTGTAAGCAGAAGTAATTCATGCTTATTTATGTTCCTGTCCTCATTTTCAGATGGCAAACCAATCATGTACGAGAAGAGTTTCATGCAGGACATTGCATACCAGAACTTTGCTAAGTACGATGTGAAATATCGCCTGAAGACGCCCGTTGTGGTAAGTGTTATTAGAAGTGTACAAGTCAATCAATAAATCAGTGTGACTCTTGTATCTTTTGATCGTATGAAAAAGGAGATGTGTACCATAAATTTTGGTCACAAAGTGTTGCAGTGCATAGGACGCTTCCCCCCAGTTTATAAAAAAAAAAATCATAATTCAGTCACAGAAAAGCTGTACAGATTTAATAAGACGCACCTTGAAAAATGTTTGTAAGGAAAATGAAAAAATCAAACCTATCAGAAATCAAAAATTTTGTCTGTCATGGTCAAAAGTACCAACACTGATTCTAATCAACCAAAAACATTTACAAAGAAAAGGTGAATAAAACAGCAAAAGCATGAAGATAACATAAGCACAGTTTTCCACGATTAAAATTAATCCTCCTCAGCAGTAAAACCTGGGAAGTCAGACCCCTTCATGCCAGACATGATGAGGATGGTAGCTTCGTATGACAACAGCACATGCACAGGGTCGTGGTCAGAGTTAGAATTGGATGAATTCACTTCCGTTTCGTCGTCTGTGACGATCTCAGCTTTGCAAAATGCTTTGATCACAACTTTGGCATTTGGTCCCTGCTTAGATGACCCATGAGCTAGCTTCGTGCAGACTCACACATCTAAATCAGCCAGCTTTGGTGAACAAATGCGCCTCCTCAGTCATCGGTTTCACCAAAGTCACCGCAAGTAGACTTTGAAGGAGCGATTAATTGAAATTTCAATGGGTTGCAAGAGAACTGAGTTGTTCCTTCGGGAATGAAAGCAGGCGTCATTGTCAAGATTTATTTTCTAATAGGTATTGAGTTGTACTCAGAATGTTAAGTGTGATGTGTTCACTGATCAGTATGACAGATTTGGGGGAGGTGAGCTGGTAGAAAATATGATTCATTCACGGAAAAGGCACAAACAGCTCAGAAGATGCAGGGGTCAAAGTTGAGGGAAAAAGTTGTGCCTTGTAAGCTAAAAGTTATGTATGTATCTTTGTATTTGTGTATAATGTACTTAAAATAACACTTGTGTATGTGCATGTCTTGTGTCTGTGTATATGCACACATATTTTTGTATTTGTATACTTGTTTAGTTTGATGACTGTGAGCATATATGTATGTGTGTATGTATGTATATATTGCATATTTGCAAATATGCAAATATATGTGTTTGTTATATGTTTATATTTGTGAAACATTTGTGGTGTTCATATGTCAGCATAACATGAAAAGCATTAAAACGTTTTTGTTTTTTTTCAATGAGAATATAACATTTCCCGATATTTGTAGATGGGCCATTTGCTTTTAAAAGTCATCCAGTTAATTATCAAAGTCAAAATGTTGTTTGACAGAGAGAATACAAATAAAATACAAACAAACAAATAAACAAACAAGCAAACACCAACAACAACAACTAAAATCTAAAACAGTATAAATTAAACAACCTTATATTGTTTAAGAAAACATAACAGACTAAAATAGATATGGCGTATGTACATGATTTTTGCTTAATCCATTGTATACACATCTTGTTCTTTTTTTATGATATTGTAATAATGTTCAGCAAACATATTTATTTGTGTTTTGTTAAAAAAGAATTAAAAAAAAGTTTGAGGAAAAAAAAATGTTTGACTAATAAAATATATTTTAATTAATGAAATATACATCTATACTTTTACTAAGACAAAATATATGCATCTACTTGTCTGACTACATTCCCGTAGCTCTTCTCCATTCCTGATTCTGACTGCAACATGTGGAGTGTTATCACTGACTCAACTCTTGGAGTATTGAAGATTTCATACATGAAAGTTTGGAAGTTAGTGGACAGGAGGGTGGGTTGGGATTTTGAAGTTGACATTGAAAATCCTGTACAAATAATTCTTTTCGTGAAATCACAATAATGTTTGGATATATGGAACAGAAGTTTCTAGTTTTTTTTAAAGTTTTGTATTCTGTTTTTAAAATATGAATTTTTTTTGTTTACATTTTATTTTCTTTGGATTGTTGATGGATAATATATTCATAGCAGGAATGTTTATGGATAATATATTCATAACAGGAATGTTGATGGATAATATATTCATAGCAGCATTACTTGATGGACCGTAATTCCCTGTTTATGCTAAATGCTTTTTCACCAACAGTCAACAAAGTTCTGTCTGTTTTTAGCGCGGGATCATGATGGCAATCAACTCCACACAAGATCTGAGCTCCAGTGTGGGTCGATTCTATCTTCCTCTCAACCGCACAGCCCAAGAGGATCCTGTCTTCTCCCTGCCTTATATCGATGAAGCTGATGGGGGTGGGTAACACTGTCTTTACTTTTGCCCTGTATGTTAAATTTTACTTTCCATCTGTATTCAACATTCTTGATGTCTGTGTTGCATTAAGGGCTATATGTTTTGTCTTAAAAAGTGACTATTCCATTGTTTACAGTCTTTTTCAGCACTCAAGAATATGAAGGAAGCCATCATCAGTTCGCAATGTACACTAGTGATAAGCACTAGCTTTAGGAGGACTCTGGCATGTGCACACACAGTATGTTGTTGTTTTTTTCAATCATATGTGCATACCAAACAGCTGAGGTCGCTGATTAGGTATGTTAGATTATGACATTGAGCTGTAATTTGGATTTTACCTTTAGCAGAAGAGTTGTGACTTGCAGGCATGTGTCCGTCCCCCTCTCCTCTACGTCCATGACCATGTTGTTCTGTATGCATTTAGATATCAAGGTCGTATTTTTCTCTTAATGATTTCAAATACAACATTATGTTTTGCACTGTCCTCAGAAGTTGCCTTTGTTCAAAATGAGCATTGTATGATTTGGTTTAATTGTCTACAGCTCTGACACTGAGTATCAGTCAGCCATGTTTCCACGCTCCGGTGTCACAGCCAGAACGTCTGCAGTTGATGGGGATGGTGGGAGTTGATCTGCACATGGAAGATATAGTTCAGGACATCACATACTACAACAACAACGACCAGTCCTATGCCTTCCTCATCACCACACAGGGTAAGAGGGAGTAAATGTGTCAGTGATTGTATGATAACTATACATTTTAAACTGTTCATCTTCTACATCATGTCTAATGTCTGGAGCTGAGCTGTTGCTGGTATAGATCTGCTTTTGAAGGGCAGCTCTTTGTTGAGTCTTTTATTCTTTTCTTTTTCTTATACTTTTTAAATTTCACTAAAAATATAAAGAGAGTATTTGTATATTTTAAAATTTCCCTTTGAAAACAATTTTATATCAACTGGTGAGAGATCTGTCTCTGTCTGTCAGTCTGACTGTCTGTCTGTCTGTGACGCAAGTTTCTCAACTCATAGTGGATAGTTCTTTACTAGATTTGAGCCAAAGATATGGACAGTTAAGGAGTCACAAAGAGATGAGTGTGAAAGTTCAGGTCAAGATCAACATCATTCAAACAAAAACAAGAACTGCTGAAATTCAGCACTTATTGAGGAAGGTGTGTGAACAGCACTTTCTCGGGAACTTCACTGAAATCTGATTTCACAGTTGTGACAATCAGTCAAGTTTTAATTCATATGAAGCTTTTTCTAGGTTATCATGACTGATATTCTAGACCATCTGTGTCTTCATGATTACATCGTCTGAAACAAAATTGTCAGAAATTCAAGGGATGAGTTTTCTGTGTAAGCTTAAGAACAAAAGGTTTTCTAGTTAATTTTCTTATCTGTATGTGTCGGTTGATATGTAATGGTTTGGCCTTAGCAGCAAAAAGAGGATCACCACTGTACCACAAAAGTCTTGTTGTGAGCATCTTCCTCTTCCAATAGAAGCTAAACTTTAAGAACAGAGCAGAAAAATTAGGTGTTATGTTCCCAAACAACTTTTGTTCTACATATGTTTAGAAAATGCTTAGAAAAGCACTTGCTCAAATCTCTAATGAATTCATTCCATGCCCAGGAAAATTATCCGTCCTGAAGATGAGCCTAGTCATACATGATGTAAAGAATGATATAAGTACATATATGAAATACATGACAGCTGTCTTTAGTCTTCATTTCAAAGTAAGACAAGGATTCACAAAGTGATGTCATTTTGAGGATTCATTGCAGCTCTTGAAGTTCTGTAAGATCCCAAACTTTGCATGAAAAGTTTGTATTTGAGCAACAGTTGCAGCAGATAGATCTAGACATATTTCTTTGAGTATAATGAAGCGTAGATGTAGTTCTGCTTTAGGATTTGGCTGTATTGAAACATTATATATATATATATGTATATATCTATATCTGTCTATCTATCTATCTGTGTTTGTGTGTGTATTCACTAATTCGTTATCAAGAGCTTTATTTTGTGGCTTACTCTAACTCAAAGACAGAAAATAAAATTATGCATTTCTAGATCTGTTTTAGTTCCCCAGCTGCACATAGATTTGCAGTGAGAATGTTTGTATTAGAAACAAGTATAGAATGGTTTGACAATCTGGGTTTCTTTTGTTCTTGTTGCTTTTTTTTAGTTTTATGTTTTTTGTTTTGTTTTTTGTGGGTTTTATGAGACTAGAGAAAAATGCACACAGTTTTGGATGTAAGTTTTGATGTAAACTCTTGTCTTCATTTTGCAGTCAAAACCAGTGAATGTTCTTTTTTTTTCTTGCCTGGTTTCTTGTGATCGGTTTTTTTTTTTTTAATATGTGTATTTGTTTGTTGTTGATTTGCCAGTACTTTATTATAATTGTCTGTTTTTTTAATTAATGTATCTGCTTTTTGTTGATTTGTCAACATTTTGTGAGAACACACTTTTTTTTTCAAAATATTGCTTACTTGATATTGCAGGGTTCACAATTCAGCACCCAGTGTTTCAGCGACCACTGAGGACCAATTTTCAGCCCATGCACACAGATATCCGCCACTTTGAACAACACCCTGGCTTTGAAACAGTGCGTCAAACCATTCTCAGGTTGGTCTCGTGCATATTTCATTCTTTGTATTGTGACTTTATTTGGGGTTTGGGAAGGTAGAGTAGCAAGGGAGAGGAAATGGATAGCACTTTCATAATACTGGTCTTGAGAAAACTTGTCTCTACCACCTCACTCCCATGAGAGTGGGGGTTGTGGGATCTTTTTTACTTGACCTATCATATGATATATTTTCAGTCGTGAAGAGGGTCACACATCACTGCTGATTGAGGTCAGCAATCACACGGCTCCTGATGGTCAGATTATTCAGGTGGAGAAGGTCGTCAAGTATTTCTGGAAAAAGGTAATGTCTTGGTCTTGTGTGTGTGTGTGTGTGTGTGTGTATTTCGAAATCTATGCTTATAAATGTGTACAGGGGATGATGAAAGAAGATCATTCCAGTTGACAGCTTTTAAAAATTGGAAATGTTATGATCAGACAAGTAGCTGTGTGATCACGTAGATAAGGGCAATCAGACTAAGCTGCATTCATTATAGGGAAAGACAGGAGTGGTATTAAAAAGGTTTTCAATTGTTTGTTTTTTTCGTCCTCTTCTTTTTCTTCTCCTGCTGTCTTTGTTTTAACTAAAGTATTTCATATTCTCTGTATTTTTATAACATCTCTGTCCTCTGAATTTCTTCAGTCAGAAACAGAAGACAAGTGTGCCTGACAGTCTTTCTTCATTTTTATATCCCTGCATATATTTAACTTTATCAGGGTTGGGAATTTTCTTTGGATTTCTAGATTTCCATGGCAAAAAGATTTGATTTCTTTGGAAAAGGTTGGACCTTTTCTCAGAAAAAGAAAATCTACCAACTTTACACACTCTGTTCCTCAACTGTGCCAGTTCTTATTTGGCATATTCTGAAAGGTAACATTTGCCGTGCAGTGCATTGTGGAACATCATCAACAGTAAAAATGGTTGGCTAACGAATAAAGAAATGACACCACAAGTTTGACAAAAGTGATGTTTAAAATCCTTTGAGATGTGAATAGAAAGGAAGAAATCTTCAAATTGATTCCAGACAATGTATCAGATTGCACAGATTTTAATCCCATTTTCATGGGGGGGGGGGGGGGGGGGGGCATGTTTCCAGCACCACCACCCCCTGCCCCTCCTAAATTGTTATTTATTTGTTGTTGTTTTTTTAAGCAATTCACATCCTTTTTTGCTGATAACCTCCACTGCTTTTTTGCTGCTTTTGAAACCTCCCTGAAGCTCCACATTGCATATTATTATACAGATATTTTACAACCTTGCATATTATACAAACAACAGATGCTTCGTGTAGAAATTGCTACCTTTTCCTGAAGGAAGCTGTCAGGTATGGTGATGAAATGAAAGAGCTTTCCACATGAAGCAGAAAACTGTTGGATAAGATGAATGAGGGAAAGGGTTATATCATTTACATATGAAAAGTGTTTTGAGGAAGCTGGTGAAGAGGAGAAGGGATTGAGGGAAGCTGGTAAATAGAATGAGAGTGATAGGGTTAAAGTTTTTTCTAGCAGCTGGTGGAGTAGGTAGGGCAAAGTAGTGAAAAGGGTCAAATCAGTGTGTGTACTGTCGGCGTCACCGGTTCAGTATTGGCTGCTGCACTCTGTGACACATCTGCTCGTCTCCAAATGGTTCTGTCTTGACTTTTGTGGAAAACTTGAATATTTAGGCCGCTGATGTTGGTTATGTTCTCGATGTACGAGATTGGAGGTCTGCCTTTCTTTATTTTTGCCTTGGAGGTCTGCCTTTCTTTCTTTTCGCCTCTGTTTTTCCTTGAAAAATGGCTGCCGTGAGGTCTGTGTTCTTGCTACATGACACATGGCCAGTGTATTTTAGTCTTCTCTTGTTGACGTCTGCTAGTAGTTTTCTGGTGGTATCAAATTCTTCCAGGACACTTCATTGGTTTCTTCTGTTTGTCTATTTGACACATTGTAGTCTCCAATAAAACCACATCTTTGCTGCTTCAATTCTTTTGCAATCAGCTTTTCTGAGAGCCCGGCTTCGCAGCCATAAATCATGTCTGGCCAGATTAAAATTTTAAAAGTTTAATTTCCAGACCATTTGATATGCCTCTGTCTTTCCAGATATTGTTGAGTTGGACCATTTTTGTTATATCATTAAATCTGTGTAATGTGATACAGACGTAACTGATTGTGTGCGTGTTACAGGTGGATAATGTTCCATACATTGTGGTAGTCAAGTCCCTGCAGACAGCCAAGGAACAGCGTGTTCTGAAAGGAATCCACAGTAAGTTATCTGTGTGTTACTCAGCATTATGTAATATTTGATTAACAGTGTTGTAGTTTCTTAAAATGATTGTATTGTACCTGTCATGGGTATAAGTTGCATCATAATCTGAAAAGTTAGATGACACAATATTGGTAGAGAGGGTGAAGTTTCAAGCTTTATACATGTTCCTTAGATGTTTGTTATTTGTACATGAAGCAAATAAGAAATTAAAGATTTACTGTATGCCAGAAACATATATACTTGCAGTACATATAAACTTTGTATGTATTCGGTAATTAGACTACTCGTGTTCAGTTTTGTCAGATGAGCTAAGAAGATTTGTATGTCATACTAAGCTTTTCACGCTGTAACTGAAAATTGTTTGGGAAGCCTTAGGCCCAAATGAAACGTTAAAAGCATTGAATAATTCCCAGGTTGTTAATAACAATTGACCTAACTGCAGATACTGCATTATTGTCAAAATGAGTCTGAACAGTAAGAGTATACAACTGCACTTTCTTCATGATAGTCAAAATAGTTCGAAGAGTAAGAGCATACAGCTGCACTTTTTCCATTATGGTTAAAACAATCAGAATGGTAGGAGCATACAACTGCACTTTCTTCGTTCCAGTCAAAACAGTTTGAATAATAGAGTATACATCTTCACTTCTTGCAGTATGTTCAAAATAGCCTGAACACTAAGAGCATTTAGCAACTTACAGTTTCAATGCTAACAGCTTATTTCTGATGTCCCTCTCTTCCTTCAGTGCACAACCAGCCCGAGTTGGTGTACCACCGGATTGATCTGCTACCTCAGGAGAAGATGTGTCTTCATCTTAAACAGCTGTCTACACTGGGTGAGTGCCGGCAGACAGGAAACCATAATTTCATGTGTCCTGCAATGGGTATCTGGGATAGAAATAAGATCCTTTCCTGGAACCACAGGAACTGTCTTGGTTCGACTTGTTGTCTATTCTCTCCTGTCTTTGTCTTTTTCATTTTACTTTTTTGTCAGTCTTGTTTCTGTCTTAACAGTCCATTTTGCCTGCCACCCCACCCACCCCCAACTGCAGGACATCTCCTTGATGTTCTCACATCTATTTGCTGTTTCTTGGTACTCTAGAAGTCTGAGTTCATGTTGTTACATTTTAAATTGCTCAGTTAATTATGTCAGTTTAATCATATTTTCAATGCATATTGGTACTGTTGTCATATCTTATGAATGTGTGTGTGTTTTCTTGTTGTTGTTTTTTATCTTCCCTTTTAAAAAGGAAAGAAATTGTTTTGTATTACCCAGGAGTCATGTCTGTCTGTCTGTGATAAAAATGTAATAACACATTTTTGTCTCCTCTTTATTGGTGGGTCTTTTTAAGTTTGGGTCAAAGGAGTCAACTGTCATGGTGGTGTCATGAAAGTGTAGGTTTGAAAAGTAAGACACCAAAGTAAAGTTCACACAGACCAGAAAAGTGCCTTAAATTTGTATTTTCCAAGGAAGATATGTGAATAGTGCTTTCTCAGGAACTTCTGGCAATATTGAAAATCTGTTTTCACTGTTCTGACAGTCTATTGTTGCCCTCAATGCCTGTCAAGTTATATTACATGTGAAGCTTTTTCAAGGTCACATGGACTGATATTTAGACATTTTTGTCTTCATGATTGCATTGCCTGAAACGAAAATTCTCAAAAATTCACGGAATCGATTTTCTGTGTAAATTTAAGAAGAAACATTGTTTGCAATAGTTACGACTAATTTTCTTCTTCAGTATGTGTCTATTAATGGACAACAGTTTGGCCTCAGCAGTGAAGGAAATATTACCACAGGACAACAAAAGGATAATTTTGAGCATCTTCCAGTATCAACATAAGCTGCTGAACTTAAAGAAATTCAGTAAATATATTCTTGAAATATTCAGAATTGCTCAGATTTCATTGCACATGACACACATGACAGTAAGTGAGGTGTAACATATGAATGAATGATGCATGTTACAGACATCAGCACAGTGTACCTATCACCAAGTAGCTTTGTGGATCCTTTTGAACACCTGAGTGAGGAGGAGACCAAGCGTAGTGTACAGAGTTACCTGGCCTACCTCAAGGATGACACTCGACTTATCACCAACCCAGGTCTCAAGGTAAATCATTTAACTTGTTTGTATCACATTCAGTTTCATTGGTCTGTGTGTTATGTCATGTGAACGTTTTGTTAGGTCTTTGTTGTTCATTATGAATGCAGACATATTGGTCCAAGTTGTTGTATATTCATTTGTCAGATTGTGGTGAATGTATGTGTATGTGATTGAGAGAGGAGTCTATGTTCATTTCAGCTCTGATGAAATGACCACATGCATGAAAGAAAAGATGAGAATGGTGGCCTGTCGGTTTTGTTGAAAGTGCATGTTCAAAATACTGTTCTTTGGTTCCTGGTGTTTCGGGGTTTAGTCATAAGTAGTGTTGTGGTAAGTCAGTGATGTTATTTGTTTTCTGTTTATTTTTTCAAATTGTGAGTGCTGTTACATGGTTGGTTGTTTATGGCACAGGAGAGTGTACGTAATGATGTGGGAGCCAGCAGTCGTATCAACATGGAGTGGATCCGACGCTACCAGACCAGCAGCCTCAAAGACTTCATCATCAGAAGGTAAATACTTGTTGCTTGTTTGCCTTTCTTCTTCTTGGCGATTTGCGATGTGGGGTTGTTTTTGTTTCGTTTTTGCTTTTTGTTGTTGTTTTGGTGGTTTTTTGTTGTTTTTTTTTTTTGGGGGGGGGGGGGCAGGGACACATGGGCCTGTAGTTGTGTTTCTCTTGAAGTGGACTAAGAGAATGAGAGAAGTAGGACATGGATTTTCATGTATGATAATGATTACGCCTGTAAGCAGTTAATAGTAAAATGCCTATGCTGTGTAAAATGCTTATGCTTAGTTACATGAATGTAACATACATGATTAGATCATAGGCAGACTACAACATTTAATTCTGTGTTTTTGTTGACAGGTACATCGGAATGCCCAGCGGAGTGCTACGCATGTTTCCAGGGACGTTAATGGACAAGTCATTTGAGCCCACACAGCGGGCATGGTGAGTACCTGTCTGTTTATGGATATAAGTTTGTATGTGCATTTGTAAGTAGGCTTGCAGGTACACTGCTTCATTTTGTTATTGACTGTTCATATAACTGATGTTTTTGAAAATGGCATTATGTTACTTGTGAGAAAATGAAAATTGTGTATATGAATAAATGCTTGGGGAGGAAATTGTGAAAGAAAAGAAAGAACTGTATATGTAAATAACTGTTCGGGGAGAAATATGTAAACAAACTTTCGGGGAGAAAAGACACACATTATAAGTATTCATGAGGAGATTTTGTATGCGTGTCTGCAATTTTATGGAAAATTTTTAGGAAGTTTTATTCCATTTTCTTCACATTTTAGATATCGTCAGGTATGCTTCTGTGCGGTTGTGAGTGTTATGTTGAAAATCAGGTAGGAAGAGCCTTTGTAGCATCCGTCATGATTTCATAATTGGTCTGCTTTTTGTTAACAGGTATACAGGCGCCTTGAAATACCCAGGTCATGTGACCCTGTCAGCACCATATTTGGACATAGGTGGAGCTGGTTACATCATCACCATCAGCCACACAATCTTTGAGGGAAAGTAAGTGTACTTCTTCTGTCAAGACCTTGATGTAACCTGCATTTAGAATATTTATGTTATAGCCTGAAAAATGATGTTATGTTTGGCAGGTGCTACATGTGTTAGCTCAGAGGGGTCTTGTATTATCAAGCAGTGAAGACATTTATTTTTATAGTGTAACGTCTTTTACATATTTTTACACTATAACCTCTTTTACATATTTTTATAGTATAACCTCTTTTACACATTTTGTAGCTAGGAATCTTAGACATGTGTAAGTGTTGTAAATCTTATGTTGTGAATTGTATTATGGTTTCTTGTATTAGAAAAGGATAAATATGACTCTGCCTTTCAAAATAAATAACATTGCTGCTAGTGTATGATTTTTTTAAACATTTTGTGTATTATTGAACAAAGTAGTCTTTCATAATATTTGAAACTTGCCTTGATTGTGTGTGTGCCAAAATGCCTATACTATGGTTTGAAGTATTCATGCTGAATTTCATTGTGCTGCCATATTTTGAAGGCCTTACGCAGTTGTTGGAAAAGACTTGTATGTAAAACCCAGTGAAAATCTTTTAAGATCAGTTTCTGAAAACAGGAGGCGGCATGCTTGGTAATTTCAAGCATTCATATCTTGCCAAGTATTTGACATTTTAATTTTGGTAAACTGAGAAAAAAATCACAAGATGACCCATCTTAGCAGTGAGACCTATATCAGACGATAAGCACAAATGAACATATTGTAAGGATATGTGCGTACGAGTATTGCATGCCGTACAAATGATTATGCTCCAAGCTTATCATAACTGGACATTGTGTGTGTGTGTGTGTGTGTGTGTGTGTGTGTGTGTGTGTGTGTGTGTGTGTGTGTGTGTGTGTGTGTTGTAGGCCAGCAGCGCTGCACAGCCCATCAGACAAGGTGGTAGCAGTAATGGGGATGGACATCACTCTAGGATACTTCCACAAATTGCTGGCCGACCTCATACCTGCCTGTGAACACACCTCTGTCAGGTATGATAAAGAGTGGTTATGCTGGTCACCTTGATGTTGACTATGATTGATGATGATGATGATGAATATGATGTGCACAAGGAAAGTAAGATCTGTAGATTTGAGCTGTCTGGGGCTCTTCTTATTTTGTGGTGCTGGAGGTGATGATTTGCTGTTACGTGACATCCCATTCATGATTATAGTTTGAATGTTTGTATGAGACAAATAAAGGGATTTTTTTTAGTTCTGTATCTGTATGTTGTAGTTGTTATCGATCATATTTTTCATATGCAAAATGTTAATTTGTTAAGCCATATATAGTTAGAGTGGGGTGAAGACAGACAGACATGGATGGATATTAATCTTATCTCGCATTGGAGAGAGAGAGAGAGAGACTGACACAAGTCTGGGATACACTTTTTAAGGCTTATCTGGTGTGTGCTTTCAAATGTTACTGTTGCTTGTTATTTGATGAAGACAGACACAGACAGAAGTGGATGGATATTAATCTTGTCTCGTATAAGAGAGAGAGATTGACACAGGTCGGGATACACTTTATAAGGCTTATCTGGTGTGTGCTTTCAAATGTTGCTGATGCTTGGTATTTGATGAAGACAGACAGACAGACATGGATGGAAACTAATCTTAATGGCTATCTGGCTGAATCTGTTGCTGATGCTTGTTATTTGCTGTCATACCGTGCATCACCTCACCTGTGCTGTTAGGTGTTTCCTGATGGATGACGAGGGTTACCTGGTGGCCCACCCCGGGCTCATTGACCCAACAGGTAAAGGCCCAGCAGAGCAGCGCCACATCACCCACATGGAACCTCTTGTGGCCAATGACATCCTCAACCATCGCCACTTTGTGCGCAAGCGTCTGTGCAACCGCTACAATGATAGGACAGTGCAGAGATATTTTGATGTGAGTGAATCAAGTGACTGATTTGTTTTGAGCCCCCTCCCCCCCAGTGGGGATGCCAGGGATTCTTTCAGTATAAATAGTATTCCCACCTTCTGTGAATTCAGTGCTAGAAGTTCTAGAGTTTCCTCTTTTCTGTCACTCTCTTTGTTTCTGCCTTGTTCCTTTGCTTTCTGTCATTTCTTCCTATCATTTTTCTGCCTTGCTGGTTCATTCACCTGTATGTCGATAAGTCTGATGTACTTTCTTTTCCTGTATGCGTTTGATAAAGTCTTATGCACTTTCTCTTAGGAGTGATAATTGCGAACATGTATTAAATGCATTTTTGGCTTTAGGGAATTGTGATATAAGGAAGCAGTGTTAGGCAATTAAGGCCCATTTTATATATATTTTAGTATCCTTATGTTTAAATTTGTATTCACATACGTTTTTTAAATGTCGATGCTGGGGGTATCTCCTTGGATTATGTGCATGAAAGCA
>CM060313.1:93843977-93891477 GCA_030674185.1 Monoplex corrugatus | reverse complement strand
ACCAGACTCAGACGTGTGCTTTCAGGACATTGAATATAGGTATTTGATGTTGTACACATGAAGGGGGATTCAGACACTAACAGGTCTGCACATACGTTGACAGGAGATTGGAGCTTATCTCCACCATCTACTGACTAGACTAAACCCAGGCAAGACCAAACTCAGACCGTCCTATTTGAAATCTGATATTCTCACTAATTTGACTATTGTGCCTTTTGATGTTAACCATAATAATGAGGGTGATTACTTGTGTGTTAACACCTTTTTGTTGTTGTAGCAAACCCTGTGGTTCAATTTTAGAATTTGACAGAAGGGTAAAGGAAGATGTTTTCTTAACTGTGCTGATATTGTACAGTTTAAAATTGTTTCGTAGTAGATTATCTTAGGTCTTGGAGGTCAGTGTAAATGTTGTGCAGGAAAGTGGGGGGGTTTTTGTTTGTTTGTTGTTTTTTTCTGCTTTGGAGTTCTGGGGTTTTTTTTCAAGCTAAATGAATACATTTATATGTGTGTGTTTGTGGTGTAAGCATACATGTGTGTGTGCACATTTGCATGCATGTGCAAATTGGCTGTGAAACTCATTCAGAAACACACATGTAACATATAATGTGTCTTGTATGTCCGTCAACAGCGGAGTCCAGTGAATTGGATCTAGTGACTATGAAGAGTACACCAGTGGGTCCTGTGGCTGGGGGTATTATGGGATGCTTCCTTCTGCTGGCACTGGGCGTGTACTGCTATCGCCACCATGTGCATCGTCACTCTCACCAGTATGTCAGTACCCTGCCCGACAACCCACAGCGCAACTCCCACTACTATGAGGATGAGCCTGAGCCTACTGATGACACTACAGCAGGTGAGGTTGCTGGATCTCTCTCTCTTCTCTCTCTCTCTCTCTCTCTCTCTCTCTCTCTCTCTCTCTCTCTCTCTCTCTCTCTCTCTCTCTCTCTCTCTTTTTGTTGTTGTTGTCATCTTTTCAAAGTGCTTGCATGCATCCAAGAAATTTAACAAGAAATTTAAAACTTGTTAAATTTCTTGGATGCGTGTACACACTTTGTTCTGGTTTGGCCAACTCGATGCAGGTGGTGTATTACTATGCAGTGTGCATACTTCATCTACATGGGGTACCATGCCATGTAAGTAGCCATACGCAACCATTCACTGTGGTGTAGTGGTTAATGTAACGGACTACCGACTGGAAGCTTGTGGTTTCGAATCCCCATCAGTCCCTTCAAAACTATATCATTGAGGGATTTTTCAGCTCTGACCGGCTCAGACCTAGAGTGGGGCATGGTATGGGCTCATTGGCAAGACTGGGACCACACAGTCGAGTCTCATCCACTTCACGGATGCGTCATTGAGGGTGTTGCTCAAATCTTCTGACCACTACCGCAGGTGTTTGTATATCTGGGGCCTGGTTGATGCCAGGATATATTGTTATAGTAAGTGTAAAGTACAACCCTGTCACGCAGTCTCAGTCCTAGGTGGAACTCCATAGCATCATGATTATCATCCTCATCGACATCATCATCATCGCACTGTTAAAAAAGAAACAACTGTGCCAGCTTCTGTGGCCACTAAGATGGGGTCGAAAATGGGATGAAATGGAGGAGGGGGGATTTTCTTTATTTCCATAAGTTGTTGAATACTGATGTGGCTTATGGGATCTGTAATGTGTGTATTTGACATTTTGCATGAGTATACATGTGAATGAGGGTGGGGGTCTGCCCACATGCTGATTGAACAAAAGGATATAGTGTGCACTTCTACCCTGAGCATGCATCCATTTACCTACGGTTGATGATGGTGTGTGTTGTTTGACAGGTCACACTAACTTTGTGCTGGCGTCCTTTGAGAACCCAGCCAGCATCTCTCCCTACCGTGTCAACACATCTTACAGGCGGCCTGCAGGTGGGGACAGTGACCATGGTTACAGCACCATGACTCCACACGAGGACTCCGAGCATGCCAGCCTGCCCTGCCTCGACCCCCACTCCATCGCTAAGGACCGCTTCAAACCCACCCCATACACTGCTGTGCTCTCCCACCCACCGGTCCTGCCCCCACCCCCCAGCTCCTCCAGTCGCCGCAGTCGCAGCCCCACCCCTCCTCACACGCGGCTGTCACTTTATACACCTATCCCTGAACAGACTTGTCTGACCTCAGACATGGGCTCTCCGGTACCGGGGACCACCAGTCTGAAAGGTCCACACAATGTGATTGCCAACGTGCAGGTGCATATGGTGGACTCCCACTGACCCAGTGTGCAGAGCTAACATGTAGGTTCACAGCTGATGTGCTGCTGCACAGCTAATGTGCCAGTACACAGGTCATGTACACGTTGCTAGCTCTTACACAGGTACATACAATGGTTCCTTGTTCCGAGGGAGTGTACAGTCATGCCCACATAAATGTTGTGTGGGACTTGGTGTAGCCTGTGTCCAGCCCACTCTGGTGTTTCACAGCTGTTCTTCCTGTGTGTGTGTCAAACGTGATGTGCCAGCCCATGACTCCCACACACATAGGACATGATACACCTTCACCCACCATGTGACATATTCAGGAAGCTTGCATGAGGTTGATGGAAGTTGACCGCTGGTGCAAGGTGACCAAATTCTTCAGGAAGAGGCAAACGAAAGATGCTGCGTATGTCCGACCAGGAAGAGCTTTATGGGAATGGTTCAGGCAAAAAAGTTCAAGTTTAAGAAGTTGGGCTGAGCACATACAACACACAGGAATAGTTACAGGTCTACATGACATCTTTTTTCGTTTTGACTGACCAGCAAGCCAACTGACAAAGTAGAGTGGTGTGGTCACCTGCACCAAGACTGAAACACTTCAGTTATGACAGTTGTTATCTGCGTCAGTGACCATGTTGTTTAGTGATGACTTCATGCCGATCTTACAGTCTGGTGTGGTTTTTCAAGCTCAGGGTAGTTTCACAACAGGATACATCAGCCATGCATGCAGTCAATGGGCCAGGCAGTGAGGATTGCCTGAAACTGTGACAGCCACTTGACGGTAGTGGGTGGTGGAACTGACCACTACAACCTTTAGGCTGAACACAAGTTACTAGGTCAGTTTAGTAGTTTCCTTCATGGGCTGCTGTGTAGCCAACGTGAAGGACTTGGCCACATACCATGGATTGTCATGGACATAGTGAGACAGGCAGTGTCAAGTGATAGGACAAGAGCCTGGCAGTGTGCATGACGAGTGGTGGTATAGTGTCAGGCTGAACAGATTGCTCAGTTTCTGGACTTGCTATTGAAGCTGAACTCTGACCGTGAGATATGGGGAAAGTCTGTGAGTCTGTCTCAAACTACTGTTATGTGGAGAACTTTCTGTGGAGGGGAAGGGCAGCCTTTCCTCGTTGAACAAATTTTTTCACAGTTGTACAGAATGGGTAGAACAAAAGTTGCATCTCTCTCTCTCTGTGTCTCTCTCTGTCTGTCTCTCTTTTTCTTCTCTCTCTCTCTCTCTCTCTCTTCACTCTCGTTATCTTTCTCTCTCTCTCTCTCTCTCCACCATCCTGTTCTCCCTCTCTCTCTTTCTGTCTTTCTCTTTCTCATGTCTGGCTATCCTTCTCTTTCTTTCTAAACTCCCACCTTGATTTTTGCATACATTCAATTAATTTACTGTATGTTTAATACACAATTAATTAAGCATACACTGATTCATCCATCAAAATTTCAGTACTTGATACACTTCACTTAATTAAAGGCAAAATATACTATTACTAAGCTACAAGAGAAGTACCTTTTTTCAGGTAGTATTGGACTCTACATTTACATGATAACTCAAATGAGAAAATTTATGGCATTTTATTATCAATTTTTTTAACTTATTTGAATTTTTTAACAAAAGCAAGGACACAAGTTTCAGTGACACAAGTGCAAATGTGTCACTGGCAAGGGGCATTTATTTCTTGAATTATACATGCTTGTGAATCTGTCTGCTTGAAGTGTGTGAATCCTAGGCTGTTGTGATATATATATTACATGTATACAGTACTTACTTTACAAGCATATTCTGTAAAACAAAAGGTGTTCTGTACAAAGTTTACTGCAGAGGCTGTTGTTTATGTGATTTTTATTTTTGACCCTTTTACTTTCTTTTATTATAATTTCTTTTTTCCAAATTTTATGGTTATCTTTTATGAAAGGTCTGTGACGTTTAGTTAAGTTAAAATGAGTTAGATATGCACATATGAAATTATGCACCTGTCCATTGTGTTGGTTGTGCTTGCATGAAGGAAACGTTCCCATGCGTCCAGATGTAAATAAGTTTATGTTCCTGACGTAGATTTGCAGTCATGTTAATGTTATCAAGTATATATGCAGTTTAAACTTAGAAAAATCCTTTCCTAGATCACATTAACTGAGGTTGTTTGACACTGTAATTTGCAATCTAAAGTATGATCTTTCACAAACATAAGTGACCCATTCTCACAAAATAGGGCCAAAATCATTGCTGTAAAGCGCAGGCAACAGTCCAGAAATTGTGTTGAGAGTCAGTTTGTGCGATTTTGAGATTTTGGTTTGCTGTATTTTGTAATCCTGTATTTGTCATATAGTGAGCATTCATATGGAAAAATTGACCTGGAAATATGTTAACGTGTCAGTTTAAAATGATATCCCACTCAAAAGTACAACTACTGTGACTGCAGGTGCTGAAAGTTTGAGAAAGATTGCTGAGGAAAAAGTTAGAAAGTGTAGTGCCTGTCTTTAACTGCCATTTTCTCAAAATAGCCACTTGTTCATGTACTCCATTTGAATAGCTCTAACTCAAGTACAATTGATATTAAAGATTTGTCTAAACACCATTGGAAAGAGCATTGTGTCTACTTTTCATGATATGAATAGCTAAACATCTGTATGCCCCGCAAGAGAAACTTCAGCCTCTTTTTGTGAGAACGGGTCACAGATCAGTTTTTCTCACCACTAGTGATGTCTTTTACACACTTAAAGGAAGCGAAAATTCTTTGACTAAGAACTGTTACATTTATGCATGATTTTATAAAAGCCAGCTTAGTTTATTAATGATGCACAACGATATGATTAGTAAATATTTACATACTGTTGATGCTGACTGCTTTCAATTCACAGTGCTGAGAATGATGAATGTTACATCTAATGGTCGATAAGTCAAAAGTATCAAGACTGTTACCTTCGAAATCTTTGCTGAAGTTAAAAACTGCTGTAGATTGGCAAATGCTCAGAACAGCTCAAGTTAGGACAAACAGAATAATGAGTAGTTCTCCAGACTGCTTAACGTTACATAAAACTGCATTGGTTCTAGTTTGAATGATATTTTCAGTGCTGTGGATAACTTGTTTCTTGTGTATGACCACACCACATGCCGTTTTCAGAGTGTTATGTTGATGAGCACAGAGAAGCTTTTCCATTTCAGTGTTGATTTCAGGTCCATTATGGTGTTGTCCATCCCTCCCCTTCCCTCCCTTGTATGTAGATGGTGCTGTGCATAAGTCATGTGCAAATGTGCAGGTATGAGTGAAAGATGTTACTTTCAGAGACCACAGTATATTATCAAAATGGCAGGATGAATGAGGATTGTCTGAGCAAAGTTAGGTGATCTTTCATTACTAGTTCACCACATCTTATATTAATTACCATTTTTAGTGAGCTTTCAGTCATAAATTAGCCACATCATTTGTAAATCTTACTATTTTAGTGCTTTCATCTCCAGATTGGTGGCATCCTATATTACTCATACAATATTTAGAAAATTTTCAGTCTCCATCCTATTTTGATCTTACTGTTTTTAGTGAGCTGTCATTCTAAAATGGGCCAAATGACCTGTTTGAGTGAGCTTTCTTTCTCGAATGTGTTGCCTCCTGTATTTATCTTGTGATATAGCCACACACATAACAACAACGATAAGACTACAAAGATGATAAATCCAGATTGACAAGTACTTTCAGGTTATGCTTATTTGTTAAATCAAAACCTTTTTGGTTTCTGTTTGACTTGATATTAGATATAACTTTGTTGTAAGCCAGAAAATTCACACATGAATAAGTTAAAAACCAAATAAGTAATAAGTAAATGACCTGAAGAAAAGAGTTAAAGAAATTTGAGTTATTATTTTGGTTTGTAGAGCTATGTATCACAGAAATGGGCCATGTTCTTTTGAAGCTCTTTTTCTTTAAGATGTTTTACTAAACTTTGATATATGATGTAATCCATGTAATTATTGAAGTAATTTGTTCCCAATTCTTGTTAATAAGTAGACACATGGGACACAAGCTTTGCAAAGTATCAATAAAATTATTGTGATAAAAAAGGTGACTTTTCCCCATGCATATCACTTCTTTGCCTCCTTTTCCTCATTTCACCCTACCAACCTGTGAATCACCATTAATATATTTGATTTTACAAATACTGCTAGTAGCTCTTCGTTAGCAGTTACATTAAATAGATCGACAGAAAGAATAAATTTAAACTAAGAAAAGCTTTGACATAGCACTGTTCTTAATCAAATTTATAAAATTGAGTGACTGGAGGGCAGGGCATTAACACATTTTTGACCATACAATAATGCAAAGTTTGCTGCCCAGTTAATTTTTATTCACAGTCAGTACTATGAATTGCATACATAAAATCCTCTTACATGCTTGTTTCTCAATAGAGTTGCTTAAAACTTTGTGAAATTGTGTAAAAATGAGTGCTTGGTGTATTTTTTGCAGTTGTCTATTGCAAAACAAAATGGTATTTGAATATTCAATTCAACTATGTCTGCCTATGTATATGCCCCTACTGATGCCACGGTTGTTTTGATTGTTTCTCGTGGTGTTCACAGTGAGTGAGCATCACCTCACTGCCATTCAGTACATCACTGTTACTACTTTCAAAAACATTTCCGTTGGAACTGTTGCCAAAATAACTCAGAATCATAGCCCAAATCCTCATTGTCTGCTTCGCTAACTTTGTACATGAAGATTTTGTGAAGCACCCTGAAAGTCTTACATGGTGAAGTCCTACCTTTTTCTGCTGCCCCCAGTAATAGCTAAAACTAAAAGTGGTGTCCCAACTGGCATTTGTCGGTTGAGGTCCACAGCCAGAATTTTATACACCCAGCAAATTGTTTGTTGCAGTCAGAAATGTTAGATGGTTGTTTTGGCCTGTTGTAGGTAAGTAGTCATGAGAAGATACATTTGTAACAATAACATTTGGAGGGTAAAATATTAAAACATCTGTTCTGACATTTTGTTGGTAGGTAGCTACAAGAAGACACAGTCATAACCGTGTCTGTGATAATCATGAGCTCATAGGGTAAATTCATTGTTCTTTCTCTGTCATCTGAGCGTTTGTTTTTGCGGTCACAGAAATACCGGTTGGTGAATGAGACTGGACAGATCTTTTGTTGTGTTCTATGTTAATGAAATGAGAGTGGGGAAAAAACAAAACTTTCATTGTGTATACTTTTTTTTTTTTTAACTTTCTTAAAATTTTATGGAGTTCATGTAGTGGTGAGTAGTCTTCTGAAGTTTTCAGTGTTCTTTTGACATGCTGTGATATTATAATTTATGTTATACTAAACTGTTCTTAGACATTTTCATGTCAGTGCTTTGGTTCTCCCTCACTATTTCCCTTACCCCCACACCACTTCAACCTGTGTCTGCTCTAAAATTTAATGGTAAATTTGATTGGTCTATTAGTCCATGTCTCATCTGTGCAAAGCTCTGGCTTTTTTGCTGGAGTTTGATTAGGTAAAATACAATTTTATTAATAAATGCTGTTTAAACAATTAGTAAATGCAGTTTCAGCAAGGATATACATATCTCTTTGAAAGAGAAGGAAAAAGAAAGTGTTCTTTTTTGTTTATTTATGCACAGAAGTCAGTCATGGAAGAAGTAAACAATATAACTTGTTCAGTAATTAAATATTAATAATATAAAGATGTGACTAGTTTGACTTACTAGAAATAGATTAGAAAGTCTTTGTTACCTGTTTTTATTATCATTATTTCCCGTGCAAATAAACTGAGATTTGGTTGTAGTGATGAAAGATGACACCAGAGAGACAGATGATTCTGAAAAAAATTTGAGTGAATTAACTTACAAATTTTAAAAGAAAGATTTTAAACACATCAGTAGAACAAAACAGGATTTCTGCTTCGGATGTGAGTCTTGTGAACAGTCTTCTTCTGTCTAGTTTCTGTTCACGTTTAAATTTTATGTTTACTAGAATGCAATTATTTTGATGTTTAATTTTTAATGCAAAATGTACTACACCATCTGCCAGAGGCCAGTTTATGATTGTGGTAGAACATGTACATATACTTGTGAATGTAGGAAAACATTTGAATTGTGTGTATTGTACATTTTGAAAGTATTGACTTTGTTGATTGACCGTTTAGTATATGTTGGTGGATGGAGACCACTCTTTTATGACTCCTTATGGAACAGGTTGATTCTGCTGGCCAGTTGCGAATGAACAGTGCAAGATTGAGCATGTCTGTGAGTAACTGCGAGAGTGAAGAGAGTCAGCAACGAATATGTTTTGAATAACGATATATATTTATGCTCTGCTTAGAACTTGAGGCTGTGAGTTTTTATTTGAGAGGACACATGAGTACAGTGACTATGAAAATGTACAATGTGTAAAGATATATGTGTGATTGTTGATTAGTGTTTGTTTTTACTGGAAGCATTGATGTTGAACTACAGACACTTTGTAGGTTAGTAACGAGCAGTACTCGTACCTGCCAAACACTCAAGACCACACAAATCAGTAACAGTCTTTTCTTCTTTTGTCTCTGTTTCCGACTGTCACACCTCACACACATACATACATGCATGTCTGTCTGTCTGTCTGTCTGTCTCTCTCACTCTCTCTCTCTCTTTCCATCTATTACACAAACAAACTTTTATATAAGCTACATACATGTATACATGACACAAATGTTACAGAAAACTTAATATTCTGACAAGAACTTTCCATCCTGATCATAATTTGTTGTTGTTTTTTTATATTATACTTTATAGATACAACTTTAGATTTAGACACGGATGTCCATAAACATTGAAAACTCCATAAAAAATAAAAATTAAAAAAATTAAAATAAAAACTAATCCTTCACCACATGGAATGAGTCACTGCCATTAGACTGTTATTTGTATTTTTGATTGTCTGTAATAGCAACTATGATAATAAAAAGGACAGAACTGCATCTTACTGTCCATTAGAGTTCAGGTTCATATTGGTCACAAACGCCAATGGCTGGCTTAACGTTCGCACAGAGGGCTTTACATTAACTCAAGGAACCTTTTAGATTACTATTATTGGATTTAAATTGAGCTTACTTGGAACTGTCCAGCTCCCAGGTGTGATGAATTCTTATTGAACAAATATCACACATCATTGTAACAAGCCTCAGTGAGTTAGTACACTTGATTGTGATATTGAAATATCTCAGTTACTGTCAGGGTACTAGAGTCAATAAAAAAGATTATGACCTGTTTGAGATCAGTGATAGAAAAGAAAGCTGTCATTAAATATTCAGATGCATTTGACATAGGGCGTAAGTAAACACTGTACATGTGACTGTATGAATATGCTGTCTGTGTGTGTGTGTGTGTGTGTGTGTGTGTGTGTGTGTACTTGAGTGTATGTGTTTACATGCATTTGTGTTCAAGAGAGAGAGCTAGTCTCTATATGCTTATAACAGTTAATTTGGACAGACAAATGAACGGAGCAGTCATTTCAGTCAAGATCTCAAAATTTATCAGCACTTTGAGTTTCTGCACAAAGATTATCTGACATGGAGTGACTCATTACACTGTGAGGAAAGACTGCATCTCTTCTATCAAAAGCTTTGTTATTTCGAAGTTTCTGAAGACCAGACATGAACACTTAACCATGCACAGCAGAATCATTTTGTTATGTTTTGTCTCTTGTGTCATATTGTCTTTTATTTTTGTTTTGTTTTTGTTTTGTTTTTTCACAGGAGTGTGGCATGGACATTTTGTGCAACTCGCTGTGTATTTCTGTAGATCAGGTCCCTCTTCTTCCTCTTCATATTTTGTAATAAAAACCACAGTCAGTCAGCCTGTGTGGTGTGTTTTCATTCGTTTGAATACCTGAGTCAGTGTGTGTACTCTTGGACTGCATGAGACTATTGGATATTAGGATTTTTACATCTGAAGCACTTCAGTTAGTTACTTCTGTCTTAAAAACCGATTATTGTTTTAGTTGGGATATTTATATCTTAACCCTGTGACTCCCACACCCTGTCCACCAGCATTCTACTTTGCCAACCATGCTAGCAATGCAGAAATTTAACCTTGATTCCCTCACCCTATCCACCAGCTTCCTACAGGAAGCTGGTGGATAGGGTGAGGCAATGAAAGGGTTTTTGCAGCCGGTGGATAGGGGGCAGTAGTCAAAGGGTTAAGCACCTTGATTACTACTATATCAAAACTGGTTATTGTTTTATCTTGGTAGATAATTTACATGGTACATCAACAGCAAAATCTGAAAGTCATATAGCCTCATGTTGAAAGTTTGTAAGACAAGCTAATTCTAGTTTCTGTTTAAGAAAAACAAAATTACAATTTCACAAAGCTGATAACATTTAGTATGGACTATACAATACAATACAATACAATATTTTATTTATATAGCGCAAAATCTTGATAAAATCATATCTAAGCGCTAAAACAGACACACGCACGCACACACATGCACTCACGCACGCACGCACACACACACACACACACACACACACACACACACACACACACGCACACAGCTATAAATGGGGAGAAAGAATAAAAGCAATGGAAAATTATAGAGAGCATATTATATACAATTATATATTACAATGCGATTCCCTCTGAGTGGAGACAGGCTGCAGAGGGGATTGAGTGAGGTCAGGATTTTATGCAGAGGACAAAAGGTGAGTTTTGAGAGCGGACTTGAAGGAGACAAAAGTAGGTTGCTGACGGACTGAGAGAGGAAGTTTGTTCCAGGAGAGCGGACCAGAAACAGAGAAGGCTCGTGGACCATAGGTATTGAGCTTAGTGCGTGGAAAGCGAAAAGTCAGAGGATCGGAGGCAGAGCGGAGGGTACGTGAGGGAACATAGATCTCAAGTAGGCTTGACAGGTAATCGGGGGCTGCGTTATTGAGGCTTTTGTAGCACATGGTGTCTAGTTTGTACTGTATGCGTTTTGATACAGGGAGCCAGTGAAGTTGTGCCAGGAGAGGAGATATGTGGTCAGCTTTTTTTTTTTGAGTACAAGGCGTGCAGCATTGTTTTGAATGCGCTGTAGGATGTGAATGGTGGAGGCAGGAAGACCAGACAGGAGTGAATTGCAATAGTCAATGCGAGACATTATGAAGGAGAGAACGAGTTTTGCAGTTGTTTCGACAGAGATACTTCCTGATCAGGCTTATACGATGGAGGTGATAGTAGCAAGATCTGGCAGTTTGAGAAACAGAGTTGTTCATGGAGAGGGTAGAGTCAATGCAGACACCAAGGATTTTAGCTGAATCAGAAATTGGGACTGATGTGTTACATAATGGGAGAGAAAGAGGAGGCAGCTGAGAAAGTTTCTGACGGGTGCCAATGAGGATAGCTTCTGTCTTGTCATTAAGCTGAAGTTTATTATATGTCATCCAGTTCTTAATGTCCACGTAACACTCAGTGGTGCGAGTCAAGAGGCGCTGTATATTGTCTGGTGAGTCACTGTCTTGAAGTTGGGTGTCATCAGCATAGAAGTGGTGTTTTATAGAGTGGGAGTTGATGATGGTGGACAGGGGGGGAGGTGTAAAGAGTGAAAAGAACAGGGCCAAGGACAGATCCTTGTGGAACACCACAGGTCAGGTATGCAGATTGAGAGTAAGTGCCATTAATGAGAACAGTTTGTTTTATGTTTGATAGATATGAAGTGAACCAGGAGAGAGCAATGTCAGAGATGCCAAAAGTATGATGAAGTCTAGAAAGGAGAATACCATGATCAATGGTATCAAAGGCTGCAGACAGATCAAGGAGTGTGAGGAGAGAGACTTTGCCAGTATCAGTTGCAAGGAGGAGATTGTTGAGAATGTGTAGCAGAGCAGTTTCAGTGCTATGGCACTGGCGGTAGGCTGACTGGAAAGGATTGAGGAGATTGTTGGCAGACAGGTGAGAGTTCAGCTGGTTGAGGACAACTTTTTCGATGAGTTTTGACAAGAAAGAGAGATTAGAGATAGGCCGGTAATTTTTCAGTTCATTTGGGTCTAAATTGTATTTCTTGAGGAGAGGGTGAACAATAGCAGACTTGAAAGAATCTGGGACAGTTCCAGTTTGAAGAGAAGTGTTGATGATGTCGGTGATGAATGGGAGGAGAGTAGGGAGACAGTCAGAGTAGAGAGAACCTGGAAGAGGATCCAGTTCGTAGGTTTTGAACGACATGGATCTGATTGTGTTGAGAATTTCTTCTTGTGAGACTGGAGTAAAAGTAGTAAGAGGTGTGCCAGAGAAGGAAGGGTCAGGTGGGCATGGTTGACAGGGTGTCCTGTCAAGCCTGTCACGAAGAGTTTGTATTTTGGTGGTGAAATACTTGGAGAATACAGATGGGAGTTCTTCATTTGTGTGTTTTGTTGGGAGAGGTAAATCTTTTCGTGTGCCAAGGAGATGATTCATGGTTGTAAAGAGTTCTTTTGAAGAAGAGGCATTCAGGATTTTGGTTTGGAAATAGCTTGTTTTTGCAGATGCAATGAGGGTGGATACTTTTGTTTTAGAGGCTTGGAAAAGTTGCCTATGTACAGTGAGTTTGGATTTGCGCCAGCGGCGCTCTGCTCTGCGGCGGGCACGTTTTGCACAGGCAATCTCATGAGTGAGCCAGGGGGTAGGGGGGCGGTCAGGTAAAAGACGGGTTGTGGCTGGAGCATGAGTGTCCAGAAGATGGTGGAGAGTAGTATAGAATTCATCGGCAAGGTTATGTGACTTTTCAGAAAGGAGGCGGGAGGCATCAGATGAAAATGTGGAGAGGTCGATAGATTTGAGATTGCGTCGAGTCACTGTGCGCGTGGTACGGGAAGGAGGAGAAGTGTCAAGAGAACAGAGAATTGCAGAGTGGTCAGATGGAAGGGCTGAAGTTAGACGGGTAGAAAGAACTAGGCAGTTGTCAGTAGCTGAATTGTGGTGATCACGAGAAATGATCCAGTCAAGAATGTGACCTTTTTGATGGGTTGGTTCAGAAATATGTTGTGTCATATTGTGATTGGACAGAGAGTTGATGATGTGTCTTGTGTCATAACGGTAAGTGTTGTCATAGTGGACATTGATGTCACCTAGAATGATGAGATTTCCAGGTAAGAGGCAGTACACTTCCATGCATGCATAATCCCATTTACACACATTCAGTCTTATCTTTTAATCCTACCTTAGTTTTCTTATGGCAGATGAATGTGTTGTAAGTTCACTTGTAAACTGTACTACATTCATGAACACGTACAAACACTACACACTCACACAAAAAAGTAAAACATGTTGAAGCATGTATTTCACAAAATATGCTGAAAAAAGCTTTAAATATGCAGCACTGCCATTCATAAATATTAATGACTAAACATTTATGTATCATCAAACACTGAAACAATGATTATGATATTAATTTAAAACAGTATACATATTATATGAGTTGAAACTATATTTTAGGAAAGAATACCAAAAACATGAACATGAGGACAGAGGACATGCTTACGGCAAATCAGGGTGTGTGTGCGTATGCATGTGTTTTTGTGCAAATTGTCTGTACTACAGCCTGAGGTTCCATTTTACAGTTTGTGAGTCATAGTAAAACTAGGATGGTCAAGCTATTCCAATAATCTTTGTTCATGGTAACATTTTTAGGGTACTTGTTTGATGATCCTTACCCTCAAGAATAAGCCGTTCCCATTAAGGCATGCACAACAAAATTTACATGTTTTAGTATGTCTCTGCTTCAAATGAACAGTTTGTACATCTCTTGACTCATTTTAATTACTTTAGCGACTGTGATCTCAATAGTGCTGTATACGTTCAAAGTTACAAGCTTGGAGGGCTTTCAATGGCTGCATCTTCACGCAAAACCTGAGACAGTTTCACTCATAATGAGCCAAGTATTTGGATCTTTGCAGTCAAAAATATGTACGGGGTAATTACAATGAAATGTTAAGAAGTTTATGTTTTTTGTGTATTTGTGTTTTGTTTTGTTCATTTAGTTTGTTTGTTTGTTTGTTTTTGTCTTTCTTTTTTAATTATTGGGGGGGGGGGGGGGGTTTGTGTGTAGTGCACCACTGTCCAAACTTATTTGAACTTGCTGGTCATTACACATAATCAGACTTTATAATGGAGCAGGGAGAACTCAAGCTGTTAAGTGAACTGACCACATTATGCTATGTTGTAGCTGTCTTCATTTTTGATGGGCGGCTTGCTGGGTGTTTTCATGTTTCCACAAGTCAGCCACTGACATGACTTACGGATGTATATGCATCTGTAGCTTGCGTGTGTGATATTCTGCATGAAGACGGTTTAGGTACTAGTAAGTCAGCACACATTTTGACCTCAGCGATTGGAAAAAACCTTCACCGTTTACTCACCAGTTGTATTATGCTGATTGAACCTAGGACCTTCCACCTTCCAACTTGAAGTCCAACACTTACCCACTTGACTACCTAACATGTTACAAATCTGATCTGACATTGATCAAGATATGACAAAGAGTTGTGAAAGTGTAGACAACATTTCACATTTTGGTTTATTGTGACCCTGAAACTGGGTAAGGCTTTTTCATTTCTTTGCACTCATCTAGATAGACTTATGACTGAAATGTACAGTGTGAGACATTATGGCGAAATATGTCCTGGTGATTATAACTGCTTTCTTTCTTTTCGTTTGTTTTCTTTCCTTTTGTCCAGCTGCTTTTACCATTGTACAGGCTTAACACACAGATTGCTGTATGCAGAGTAGGTGTCCTGAGTAGCCAGCTTTACTGCTGTGAGACCTGGACTACCCACCAGTACCACATTCAACACTTAGAATGGTTCCACTAAAGATGTCTATGCAAGACCTGCAACACGACATGGTGGGACAGAGTGTCCAACCTCAACCAAAGAAATAAGAGGGAAGCAGGGAGAATTTTTATAATATTAATCCAAGGACATAGCTCTTGAGAATTATCTCCCATGTAGCACTTCTCAAATCTAACACAGTTTGCGCTACCCATTCAGCTAGCATAGAAGCAGATACAAAGCACAAAAACAGTAAGCTCAGAACACTCCTCTCAAATCTAACACAGTTTGCGCTACCCATTCAGCTAGCATAGAAGCAGGTACAAAGTACAAAAACAGTTCTGAGCTTACTGTTTTCGTACTTTGTATCTGTTTCTATGCTAGCTGAATGGGTAGCGCAAACTGTATTGGATTTGAGAAGTATGACATGGGAGATAATTCTCAAGAGTTATGTCCAACCTCAACCTTTAAGTTCTCAAGGAACAAGTGTGGCTTGCTAAGCACTGAGTGACTATTCATCAAGTGTCAGCTTCTTTGAACAGAACACGTTGTCCACACCCAAAAGAAGTTCCCTGTATGAGAGCTGACACAAGACACCTTGACCAGCTAAGACCACAAAAATGATAAAAGGATCCTTGTAAAACCAACCTCATCAGCTGTATCATCAATGCCACAAACAAGGAAGACAATGCCTACAACAAAGTGAACTTGGTGACAGCTGTATACACAGGGCAAAATCAGATTTGAACAGTGCAGATCAGCTGCTGTTTAACAGAAAATGGGACAGGTGAAAGCAAATCCTAGGGTGACAGGACTCCTTCACGTGCAGTATCTGCAGAATAACATATACCTCGGTGTTCTGTCCAAATTAAAGACCCACATCAGGTGCAGGAGACCAGAATGTCTACTCACTTCTACTATCGACAGGAGAAATTATCATTATCATCATCATCATCAACAACAACATTATCATCTTCGTCACATTGTTGTAATGACGAGCAGAGATATAACGAAAATGGCAGAACAGTTACTAAGGGGCCGGATTGAATCTGGTCTCTTAACCATTTGGGAACACTGCTGGAGTCAGCAGGAGACCTAAGCCTGTCCCCACGTCAGCGATATCTGAAGAAGTTTTATCCACAAAATAAGTTATAACTGACCAAAGGAATATTGAAAGAAAAACGAAATTTCATGATACTGAAGAAGTTTTGCCAATTTTTTTTAACAATCCCAGCGTATACGAAATCACAAAGACGACAGACAGACACAACAGTGGCCCAAGTAACTGTTGAAGAGCATTTCAAACTCGTGAAAATGCTACTTGAAACGCCAGCCGTCAGACATCTGACCACATTGCTGATGAATCACCAATGTTCAGTGAATGAATTGTATGAATAAAAACAAAACTTTACACAGAAATTGACAACGTAAATTGACTACATGATCACAGAACAGAGAACCATATAGAACAGACAGGCTGGGATTTTTTCCCATTTTCTGTATTCCGTGTACAGTGACAACAGCAGGTGGAACCACTGAAGACCATTTCAGAACTGTAGAAACAGGACAAAACAGCAAGGGATAAGTTCGTTTTCTAGCAGATTTGGATTGTTCCATGAAAAAAACAAGAATTAATCAACGCTTAACCAATAAAATATATACAAATTCTTTACAACTATTGTACTAGACCTAGAACATTAATTAATAAAGAAGATTAGGAAAATTTTATGAGGCAAGAGAAATTAGAGCACCTGGTCACAACAGGAAAGCTGGAGGGAAAGAGAGCACCAGGCAGACCCAGAAAGAAAATACTGGACGGACTTGCAGGGTGTTTGAGGACAGAGAGGGTGGGAGATGTACTTGTAACAACAAGGGGTAGATTCGTATGATCGCCAACGCCATGAGGCAGGGTACATGATGATGATGATGACCAGATCTTGCTGGAGGCGCCACCCCTTCTATTCAGTTTATCACTACGATGACAGGCGCGGTAGTCAAGTGGGTAAGACGTCAGACTTCGGATTGAGAGGTCTGGGGTTTAATCCTGCCTGGCTACCTCCTGTTTGGTGGGTAAAGGGTGGGAAAAAAATTTCCTTGATTTCTTAAGTCGACATGTGTGCAGACTTGTCAGAGCCTAAAATCAATGTACATTACAGATTCTTTAAGTTATGTCAGTATCTGGTGGTTTATGGAAAATGAAACAGCCAGCATCACGCCCACTAAAGACGGGAGTATGCAGACTGTGCAACAACATACTGCCTGCACAGTGCGGGCAAACCAACATGCATGCACGCATCCGATAATAAAAAAAAAAATCGGAACAGCTACAAAAATCATTACTAGATTTTTTTTAAAAAATCAATAAATCCATGAATTTCAATCATGCACACACATTCATTTAAATATTCAAAACATGTTGGGGAAGGGGGTGGGGGTGGTTGATACCTGCGTCCTTAAAACAATGACCAATCCGTAATAAACGTTACCTGTGCACGTTTCATGATCAGTATATCCCCTTGGTGTGCCGATGTTCTTTCATTGTAAATAGTATCCCCACTATCCCCTTGGTGTGCCAATGGTTCTTTCAGTGTAAATAGTATCCCCACTATCCCCTTGGCGTGCCAATGGTTCTTTCAGTGTAAACAGTATCCCCACTATCCCCTTGGTGTGCCAATGGTTCTTTCAGTGTAAAGAGTATCCCCACTATCCCCTTGGCGTGCCAATGTTCTTTCAGTGTAAACAGTATCCCCACTATCCCCTTGGCGTGCCAATGATTCTTTCAGTGTAAACAGTATCCCCACGCATATTCCGTTTCCCCTTGCCAATGGTTCTTTCAGTATAAACAGTATCCCCACTATCCCTTGGCGTGCCAATGGTTCTTTCAGTTAAACAGTATCCCCACTATCCCTTGACGTGCCAATGATTTCTTCAGTGTAAACAGTATCCCCACTATCCCCTTGACGTGCCAATGATTCTTTCAGTGTAAACAGTATCCCACTATCCCCTTGCGTACCAATGATTCTTTCAGTGTAAACAGTATCCCCACTATCCCCTTGGGTGCCAATGTTCTTTCAGTGCAAACAGTATCCCCACTATCCCCTTGGTGTGCCAATGGTTCTTTCAGTGTAAACAGTATCCCCACTATCCCCTTGGTGTGCCAATGGTTCTTTCAGTGTAAACAGTATCCCCACTATCCCTTGGCGTGCCAATGGTTCTTTCAGTGTAAACAGTATCCCACTATCCCCTTGGCGTGCCAATGGTTCTTTCAGTGTAAAAGTATCCACCACTATCCCCTTGGGTGCCAATGGTTCTTTCAGTGTAAACAGTATCCCCACTATCCCCTTGGCGTGCCAATGGTTCTTTCAGTGTAAACAGTATCCCCACTATCCCCTTGGCGTGCCAATGATTCTTTCAGTGTAAACAGTATCCCCACTATCCCCTTGGCGTGCCAATGATTCTTTCAGTGTAAACAGTATCCCCACTATCCCCTTGGCGTGCCAATGATTCTTTCAGTGAAACAGTATCCCACTATCCCTTGGGTGCCAATGTTCTTTCAGTGTAAACAGTACCCCACTATCCCCTTGGCGTGCCAATGGTTCTTTCAGTGCAAACAGTATCCCCACTATCCCCTTGGTGTGCCACATGGTTCTTTCAGTGTAAACAGTATCCCCACTATCCCCTTGGTGTGCCAATGGTTCTTTCAGTGTAAACAGTATCCCCACTATCCCCTTGGTGTGCCAATGGTTCTTTCAGTGTAAACAGTATCCACACTATCCCCTTGGCGTGCCAATGATTCTTTCAGTGCAAACAGTATCCCCACTATCCCTTGGTGTGCCAATGGTTCTTTCAGTGTAAACAGTATCCACACTATCCCCTTGGCGTGCCAATGATTCTTTCAGTGTAAATAGTATCCCCACTTCCAGGAAACTGTGCTAGAAGTAGAAATTTCTTCTTTTCTGTAACTGTTTTATTCCAACCCTCCCTTTTATTCTTTCAGTTCGTTTATTGTTGTTGTTGTTGTTGTTGTTGTTAATGATGATGATGCTGTTGTTTTTATCATTGTTTTTCTTTCTGTCTCATATTCTGTTGTGTGGGGTTTTTTTCCTGCTTTACTTATCTTTCACCTTTATGTTTTCAAGTTTCAGCTTCAGTTTCAATTTCTGAAATTTGAAAACATAAAGGTTTGTCTCTCTCATTCACATTCCCAGCCCTCTGAAGTACGATGACTGAGCATGCAGATTCCACATCAGCATATTTTGTCTGCTCAGTTAGGTCCAAAGCAGACAAATTGCGCAGACCGTGCAGCCACATATTTTGTCTGCACAGTGTAGACCAAAGCAGACAAAGTATGTAGACTACGCAGCAACATATTCTGTCTATACGGTGTAGCACAAACTACCACAATAACATGAATACATTCACCAGTAACAATGTGGCTCAAACGCGGAAAAGGACAAAATTAATGATCATACGGACGCACATACCTATTGAGCAGTTACTTTGTAGAAAATATAAAGACCCTACTTGTACTGTGTAGAAAGTGTTGCCAGACAAAACAGGAAGAACTAGAAAAATAAATCAACAAATAAATATGGATGAAGCAACAACTCAGCTAACGATCACTTACGTTATAACTAGCTGCAGGGATATAAGTTACCATCAATAGTTACACGCAGAGATAAATGTAGATCTGCAATTACACACGCAAAAATATGACACTGTACAGATAAAAAAAATTTCAATTCTGAATGAAAAACGATTTTTCCCGTTCAAAGTAAGCGTATGCTCAGGATTTCTGTATTTCTTTCTTACTTTGAACTTTTTTTTATAATCGATACTGGCTTCTACTTTGCAATGCCAAACTAAATCACGGTACTGAATATAATAATAAGCCATGTATAAATTTCAGACGAGTCATGTTTCATTCAATCCACATAACACACTTTGTATTTCAGTCACGTCTTGTTCTCCCTCTCAAACACGTCTCCTTTCTCCTCCTCGCCCTCTTCCTCAACTGACGTCACTGATGACGTAGAGGCCACGATCTGACGTGGGGTGCCGTATGCCGTCATGCCTGACTGGGAGGCCACCCGGTTAGAGCCGTACTGCAGGCCGATGACAGCACTGGCCGCCATTTTGCCATGGCGAGCTGGGGGTTTGGAGTTGAGAATGGGGTTGTTAGGGGTGGTCGCAGCTGGGGAGGTGGGGGAGGACGTGTCGTTGGCGCTGTCTGGGTTGTGGTCACCTTCGCTGCTGGTGGAAGTGGAAATCTGACGCTTCATCCCGTAAGCTGTCATGCCTGCCTGTGAAGCTACCTGTAGGAGACAAGCACAGTCCATACATAAATACAGATATCATCTCCTCCCATTCATGCTGCTGATCCATGCAAGCAAGCAGATACTGAAGGCAGTCTCTTGCCCCATATCCTCAACAAGAAAAGAAGTACCGTAGTTTTTATGTTTGGTGTGCCCGTAAGTAACAAGTATCTAGCTAAACACGAAACTATTGAAAAATGTCAAACTAAACACAGAATTATTGAAAAATGTCAAACTAAACACAGAATTACCGGAAAAGTGTCAAACTAAACACAGAATTATTGAAAAATGGCAAACTGAACAGAATTATTGACAAATGTCAAACTGAACACAGAATTATTGACAAATATCAAACTAAGCACAGAATAATTGAAAATGGTCAAACTGAACACAGAATTATTGAAAAATGTCAAATTAAGTACAGAATTATTGAAAATGGTCAAACTGAACACAGAATTATTGAAAAATGTCAAACTAAGTACAGAATTATTGAAACATGTCAAACTGAACACAGAATTATTGAAAAATGTCAAACTAAATACAGAATTATTGAAAATGTCAAGCTGAACACAGAATTATCGAAAAATGTCAAACTAAACAAGACTTATTGAAAATGTCAAACGACAGAAATAAGTGTCCACAGGCCGAAGCTAGGAACTGTTCAACAATTCACGTGCACGCAGGCACAATCAGATTTGAACATCACAGAGCAGCTGCTGGCCAACCGAGGAGGGTCCAGCAGACACAGAACCCAAAGCCACGTGACATTTTTCCCATGCAGTGCCTACTGGAGAACGATACCTCCAGGATCGGTCTTATGTCCTGTATGACAACTGACACAAGGCGATAAGGCCAGTGTGCTACTCATCCTATACTAGATCGAATGGACAGTCCATCACATAGTCTCACCTACCAGGAAAAACAATTCAATTATTTTCATTGCTGAAGACGCTTTCCAGAAGGACTACATCCACATGGCAATCACGTTTCAATCATGTGATTTTTTGGTAAAAATGTACCTGGCCGGAGAATCACTGCTGGCATCAACATTATTTTTCAGACCGGTTATTTTATGACTTCTCTAATTTATGAACAGGTGCTGATTGGCAGAGCTGATGACAGGGTGCAAGAGTCAAAGGGTTAATTATGTAACAGAAACATGTTTCGTTAATGACATTCTGACCCAAGCTCACATCCAATTTCGTTGTTTTGTGACACAGGTTGGCTAGCCAAGCGCGATTATGCCCAAGAAGGCAATATTCCATACAGACAGTTCTGTTTCTTAGCTGCAATTCTGTTTCTTAGCTGCAACATGTTGTGATTCTTTTTGGCGTTGCTGTAGCGAATCAAGATTTTGCTGTGGCAACCAAAAAAACCCCAGAGAAAGACCTGTGGTAGTATGTATACAAGTTGTACATGCATCTGTGGTTCTTTCTTCCTCTAGCACGTGTGCGATTGGCTTTCTGTTGATCTAAATCTTGGAAGAAAAATCATGGCGCTAAGGTCAAGGTGCCTAAAATCAGCATTTTTTCAAAGAAGGTGTGTGAATAACTCTTTCTCAGGATCTTCTGACAATATTAACCCTTTGACTCTCTCAACCTGTCCACCATCATCCTGCATTGTCAACCATTCTAGCAAAGCAAAAACTTAACTCTTTGACTCCCTCATTCTGCAGTAATCTGGTGGATAGGGTGAAGGAGTCGAAGAGTTTTAAGTTTTTGCAGTTGGTGGATAGGGTGCAGGAGTCAAAGGGTTAACATTCTGTGCTCACTGTTGTGACAGTTTATCAGTGTACTCTTTCATTATATCTGTTATATCTAACATTCATCATGTTTGTTGTTGTTCTTCTCCTATTTCTTGATCGCCATCCCACTTTAATAGTACTTTGAGTTTAGTCTCAAGGATGAAATAGGTGCCTTCCGTAGGGCATCCACAGCCCCGAATTGCTTCTTCCGCAGGCCCAAAAGCATCAGCCAGATCTACTCCCATTGCAATAAGTAGTTCTTGGAGTTCTGGAAGATATGTTCTGCTGTCTGGTCAGCTTCCCACATATTTGTTGTGTAAGGCTGTTGCATCTAATGGTCATATTTGTTGTTGCATTTCCATTTCGTTATTGTTGTCAGTTGTTGTACACAGCGTTCATTGTATCTGTTAAATATTTTTGCTACATTCAGTAACGTCGTTTCAATTTATCCGATGCTTCTTTGAGGTCACAATGACCCGGAGAAGTACAAACTCTGTATTTTCCGTAATAATTTTTATAATACAATAATAATAATAAAGTGATAATAATAATTATGATTATAACAATTAATGATAATTATACAATAATAATCATAACAATAATAGCAATAATAGTGACATTTGTAAGGCGCCAGATCTTGATATACAAATCAAATCAAAGCGCACACTCTCATCGTTCACAAGAGCATTCAACTTGGAAACTACAAGACAACACTTTCCTTCTTTAATTATATGACAAGGTTTATCTTAAGACAGTCCCTAATCGTAAACACGCAGGGACATTAATGACAAAAAAGAAAGAAACAAAGAAGAGCATTCACTCACAAAGACAAAACCTTAAGGGCAAAAAGCATGCACACACCAGAAGAAGGAGGACAGGAAAGGAGTGGAACGAAGGGATGGGCATGTAGAGAGAGAAATCACTGCTGACAAAATGGTACGTTTTTAATTAAGTTAGACTTGAAGGAAGACAAGAGTTCGTGACCGTCAAAAAGACATGTCTTCACCTAGTTGACAGACAGCTGAGGCGATGTGCATTGACTGGGGGTGGGGGCTTTCTGTCGTGTGAGATGAGTTTATACAGAATACGTAGTTGTTTCGTGATTCAGACCTTTAATTATCTATTTATTTCCTTTATATATATGTTCCTTTTTTCAAGATTAGATACACAGATACACATGTCATGTTCCTTTTTTCAAGATTACATACACAGATACACATGTCATGTTCCTTTTTTCAAGATTACATACACAGATACACATGTCATGTTCCTTTTTTCAAGATTACATACACAGATACACATGTCATGTTCCTTTTTTCAAGATTACATACACAGATACACATGTCATGTTCCTTTTTTCAAGATTACATACACAGATACACATGTCATGTTCCTTTTTTCAAGATTACATACACAGATACACATGTCATGTTCCTTTTTCAAGATTACATACACAGATACACATGTCATGTTCCTTTTTTCAAGATTACATACACAGATACACATGTCATGTTCCTTTTTTCAAGATTACATACACAGATACACATGTCATGTTCCTTTTTTCAAGATTACATACACAGATACACATGTCATGTTCCTTTTTTCAAGATTACATACACAGATACACATGTCATGTTCCTTTTTTCAAGATTACATACACAGATACACATGTCATGTTCCTTTTTTCAAGATTACATACACAGATACACATGTCATGTTCCTTTTTTTCAAGATTACATACACAGATACACATGTCATGTTCCTTTTTTCAAGATTACATACACAGATACACATGTCATGTTCCTTTTTTCAAGATTACATACACAGATACACATGTCATGTTCCTTTTTTCAAGATTACATACACAGATACACATGTCATGTTCCTTTTTTCAAGATTAGATACACAGATACAAATGTCATTTACATTAACAAGATATTCCAATGGTAGCCTGATACAATACCAGTATAAAAAATATACACTAGGTAAAACATAGGTTAAGAAAGACCTCAGGATCTGGCCAGCTCATGGGTTTATGTGCAGCTTATGCAGACATACACATGGCACCTGTGACATTAGTGCGTATGGAATTCGTTCCGAGCGCGGTGACGTCGTCTTGAGAAACTGAAACTGAAACACTTGTATGGACCACACACAGAAAATGAGTGGCATGGCGATCGACTGTGACACAACTGTACTGAGGAATTAAAAGGAAGATTATCAGAATGGCCTGACATCTTTCTGATGTTGTGGTTTTTGCTGTTGTCGCTTGTTGGTTCGCTGGTTTGGATGGTTGGTGCTGATTGTTGGTTGGTTGGTGTTGATTAGTTGGTTGGTTGGTGTTGATTGGTGGGTTGGTTGGTGTTGATTGGTTGGTGTTGATTGGTGGTTGGTTGGTGTTGATTGGTTGGTTGGTTGGTGTTGATTGGTGGTTGGTTGGTGTTGTGGTTGGTTGTTGTGTGGTTGGTTGTGTTTTGGTGTTGGTTGGTTGATTGGTTGTTGGTTTGTTGTGGTTATTGTTGGTTGGTTATGATTGGTTTTTTTCATTTACTCCTGAGCTAGTTGCCTTACCTGGTTGGAGCCATACTGCAGGCCAATGACACTGTTTGAGGAGGACACGACGAAATCAGAGTGGGCAGCAGTAGAGGGGAGGATCTGGCGGGGCAGTCCATAAGGCGTCATGCGGGCCTGTGAGGGTGCGTCAGCAACCACGCTGTGCTGGCGGCTGACAGTGCGACGAGCTTCCTGCAACTGTTCATCGCTGAAGTGACGTTCGTTGCGGGCTGCGATCTTCACACCCAGCCTGGGCCCTGTGTACCCGTTCTGCTGTGCCTACAAGGGTACGTACGAGTCACTTCTGAAGAAGGGTATTATTGACAAAGTGTGCTGTTCGTTCCAGAATTAGCCGGAAGAAGCTCACTTGGGAGAGCGTTAGACTGAAGATCTAAAGGTCCCTGGTTCAACCCCAGGTTCCGGCAAGGAACATAATTCGGCAGTTGACACTTTTACCAGTATGAAATAGACTAGGTAAAACATAGTCTAGGTAGGGCCTCACGACCTGGCCAGCTCATGGGTTTATGTGCAAGGCTTAAGGCATGTACCATGGTCACCATACACGTGGCACCTGTGACATTAGTGCATATGGAATTCGTTTCAAGCGCGGAGACGTCATCTTGAGAAACTGAAACTGAAGCTGTTCGTTCCGTAGTAAGTTGAGGGACGGGTTACATAGACGCCAGCAGAATGCGAGGTTGTTGCGAGTAAAGCTTGATACTGGCGTTGTAAAGTTGCCTCTTGTGGCAAAACTTGTTTCTTGTTTGGAATTTAACGTCCACACCCACATAAGCGATACGGCAGACGGATCTTACTTGCAACCAGAATAACACAGACAAACAAAACGTACGTCTACACCCCTCCGATTACTTGTGGCAACGAAAGCAAAAGTCTAATTTTAGCCACAAGAGTGCTGTACGTGAGGAGACATGACAATGCGAACTATGAAGGTGATTCGTATTTTGGCTTTGCTTTTGAGCATGGCAGTTTTCTTCAGAGAGGGTAGGAAAATGTATGGTTTCAGTTGGTATTTTGTCTCTTTTTTTTTTTTTTTTTTTGAAAAGTAATTATTTCGTTAACCCTTTGTCTCCCGCACCCTATCCATCAACTGCAAAAACTTAACCCTTTGATTCTCTCACCCTATCTACTGGATTCCTGCAGGAAGTTGGTGAATAGAGTAAGGGAATGAAAGGGTTAAGTTTTTGCTTTATTAGCATGGTTGGTGATGCAGGATACTAGTGGACAGGGTGCAGGAGTCAAAGGGTTAAACTAGTCACCTGAATTCAATAGGTCTGTGGCCAGGCTAGCTGGATCAGTTAATACAAATAACAGCACTCTAAATCCAAAATCCACCAAAATCCACCAAGATCCATGGTTCTATCAACTAAACGAACAGGCCAAGAAATCGGATGTGGATACGCGTATAATGTTATTAATTAATTTCGTGCCAGTGACAGAAGCACTTATCATCATCGTCATCACCAGCATCATCGTCTTTGTTATCATCAGGCCTTCAGTGACAGAAGCACTCATCATCATCGTCATCACCATCATCATCGTCTTCGTTATCATTAGGCCTTTGTCATTATCAGTGACAGAAGCACTCATCATCATCGTCATCACCATCATCATCGTCTTCGTTATCATCAGGCCTTTGTCATTATCATCATTGCCTCTATTACAACAACTGTTGCATGGTGCAGTACACCTCCTCACCCCCCCTCCCCCTCCAAGCATGAACTCCTTCGCCCAGTACTGATCGAACGGAGGAGAGTCGAGAAATACACAACGAATGCTAGATGCAAAACATGATACATACAGTGAATGTTTTCTATCACATTACATAATCAAAATAGTCGGTGTCATAACAGATCTAGCGAATGCTTCATGTAGAAAAAAAGTATGTGAGTGCTAAACTTGACAATAGAGGCCAGATATAACAAATCACCACTGTGAATATTCGAAGCTGTAACAGGATATGATAAATGCTAGATATAAAGAACCAAGCAACGAATTCTAGATGTAAGAACACTTATAATGAATGTTACAAGTGACAACTATGTCTATCATTAATGCATGAACAGTTACAACAAAAATTTGATTAATAGGCCAGTCACCGTGGTGTAGTGGTTAGCGCAACGGACTACCGACTGGAAGCTTGTGGGTTCGAATCACCATCAGTCCCTTCAAAACTATATCATTGTGGGATTTTTCGGCTCTAACCGGCTTCTACTACATGTAGAGTTGGGCATGCTATGGGCTCACTGGGAAGACTGGCACCACACAGTCGAGTTCATTCACTTCGCAGATGCGTCAATGAGAGCGTTTCTCAAATCTTCTGACCAGCACCGCCAGTGTCTGTCGAGTCTCATTCACTTCGCAGATGCGTCAATGAGGGCGTTTCTCAAATCTTCTGACCAGCACGCCAGTGTCTGTATCTCTTGGGCCTGGTTGACGCCAGGATATATTATGATAGTAAGCATAGATTACAACCCTATCACAGTCTCAATCCTAGAGGGAACTCCATAGCATCATGTTTATCATCCTCATCGACATCATCTCATCGCATTGTAAAAAACTGTGCCAGCCTCTGTCACCATAAAGACGCGTAGAATAAAAAAAAATTTAAAACAACGAAAAAACCAAGATGATAGAAAATCAAAACGATTACAAAACAAAGATAAAATATAAAACCTTGATTAACAAAACCAAGATTGATTAGTAAATATCAAAACCTTGATTAATAAAACCAAGATTGATTAGTAAATGTAATGAAATATTTAACAAATACAGTAAAAAACAATATCTGTGCAACAACAAACAGCAATAACGAATAAGAATGTATAACAACTAATACATGTATAATGAACATCAGGTGCAACAACAGTAAACAACAAACCTGATAAATCTTACATTAACATATAATAAACGACAGCTTCACAAACTGTACAATGACTAATAATGAAAACAACATAGAATGAATACTACATGTCACCATTATTATAATGAATGTAAGATGTCACAACAAATATAATGAATGCTACATGCCACAACTAATATAATGAATGCTACAAATCACAATTAATACAATGATATACTACATGTCACAACCAATATAATGAATGCTAGATGTCAACAACCAATATAATGAATACTACATGTTACAACTATTATAATGTATGCTACATGTCACAACTATTATAATGAATCCTACATGTCACAACTATATAATGAATACTACATGTACAACTAATACAATGATGCTACATGTCAAACTATTATCAATCATGCTACATCACAACAAACTACTATAATGTATGCTACATGTCACAACTAATAAATGAATGCTACATAGTCACAACTAATATAATGAATGCTACATTCATAACTAAATACAATGTATGCTACATGTCACAACTAATACAATGTATGCTACATGTCACAACTAATACAATGAATGCTACATGTCACAACTAATATAATGTAATGCTACATGTCACAACTAATAAATGTATGCTACATGTCACAACTAATACAATGATGCTACATGTCATAACTAATATAATGAATGCTACATGTCACAACAATAATATACATTCAAAATAATGATGCTACATATCACAACTAATATAATGTAATGCTACATGTCACAACTAATATAATGAATGCTACATGTCACAACTAATACAATGTATGCTACATGTCACAACTAATACAATGTATGCTACATGTCAAACTAATAAATGATCTCAATATAACTAATTAATGATGCTACATGTCACAACTAATAAATGTATGCTACATGTCATAACTAATATAATGAATGCTACATGTCACAACTAATATAATGAATGCTACATGTCACAACAAATTAACTAATAGATCTACATGTCAACTAATAAATGATGCTACATTCACATAACTAATATAATGAATGCTACATGTCACAACTAATATACAATGAATGCTACATGTCAAATAATAATAAATGAATACTATGTAATAATACATGCTACATATCACAACATATAATGAATGCTACATGTCACAAATACAAGATGCTACATCAAATATATAATGTGCCTACATGTCACAATAATACAATGTATGCTACATGTCACAACTAATACAATGAATGCTACATGTCACAACTAATATAATGAATGCTACATGTCACAACTAATACAATGAATGCTACATGTCACAACTAATATAATGAATGCTACATGTCACAACTAATACAATGTATGCTACATGTACAACATAATATAATGAATGCTACATGTCACAACTAATAAATGAATGCTACATGTCAAACTAATACAATGTAATGCTACATGTCACAAACTAATACAATGATGCTACATGTCACAACTAATAAATGAATGCTAACAATGTCACAACTAATACTAATGAATGCTACATGTCACAACTAATACAATGAATGCTACATGTCACAACTAATAAATGAATGCTACATGTCACAAATAATACAATGAATGCTACATGTCAAACTAATATAATGAATGCTACATGTCACAAAATTATAATAAATGCTACATGTCACAACTAATACAATGTATCTACATGTCACAAATAATACAATGATGCTACATGTCACAACTAATACAATGAATGCTACATGTCACAACTATATAATAATCTACATGTCACAACTAATAAATGAATGCTACATGTCACAACTAATAAATGAATGCTACATTCAACAATCAATTAATGAACTACATGTCAACTAATACAATGATGCTACATGTCAAACTAATAATGAATGCTACATGTCACAACTAATATAATGAATGCTACATGTCAAACTAATATAATGAATGCTACATTCACAACTAATACAATGAATGCTACATGTCACAATAATAATAATGTACATCAACTAATACAATGATGCTACATGTAAACTAATACAATGAATGCTACATGTCACAACTAAATATAATGAATGCTACATGTCACAACTAATATAATGAATGCTAATGTCACAACTAATACAATAATGCTACAATGTCACAATAATACAATGAATCTACATGTCACAACTAATATAATGATGCTACATTCACAACTAATAAATGAATCTACATGTCACAACTAATAAATGAATGCTACATGTCACAACTAATATAATGAATATGCTACATGTCACAACTAATAAATGAATGCTACATGTCACAACTAATAATGAATGCTACATGTCATAACTAATACAATGAATGCTACATGTCACAACTAAATAATGATGCTAATATCAAACTAATATAATAATGCTAATGTCACAACTATATAATGATGCTAATGTCAAACTATAATGATGCTACATATCACAACTAATAATGTGCTACATGAAACTAATTATGATGTACAGTCACTAATATAAATGTAATGCTACATGTCACAACTAATACTAATGAATGCTACATGTCACAACTAATAAATGAATGCTACATGTCACAAATTAAATATAATGAATGCTACATGTCACAACTATATAATGAATGCTACATGTCACAACTATATAATGAATGCTACATGTCACAACTAATAATGAATGCTACATTCACAACTAATAAATGAATGCTACATGTCACAATAATATAATAATGCTAATATCACAACCTAATTAATGAATGCTAATGTCACTATTGATATAAATGAATGCTAAATTGTTACATCCAATATAAATGAATGCTACATGTCAAAACTAATATAATGAATGCTACATGTCACAACTAGTATTAAATGAATGCTACATTCACAACTAATACATGAATGCTACATGTCACAAACTAATACATTATGCTAGCATGTCACAACTAATCAAATAAATGCTACATGTCAACATAATAACAATGTAGCAATGTCAAACTAATAAATGTATGCTACATATAAAGATCACAATCCTACATATCAATGAAGCTAGCATAGTCACAAACTAATTAAATGAATGCTACATATCACAAACTAATATAATGAATGCTACATGTCACAACTAATATCAATTGATATGCTACATATATCACACAAACTAATAAATGAATGCATACATGTTACACTAATTACATGTAATACAAAATGAATGCTAATGTCACAACTAATATAATGAATACTACATGTCACAACTAATTAATGAATACTACATGCCACAACTAATATAATGAATCTACATATCACAACTAATATAATGAATACCACATGTCACAACTAATATAATGAATGCTACATGTCACAACTAATAAATGAATGACTAACATATCACAACTAATACAATGAATCTACATGTCACAACTATATAATGAATGCTACATAGTCACAACTAATTATAATGAATGCTACATACCATCAACTAATATAATGAATGCTACATGTCACAACTAGTATAATGAATGCTACATATCACAACTAATATCAATGAATGCTACATGTCATAACTAATAAATGAATGCTACATATCACAAAATAATATAATGAATGCTACATGTCACAAACTAATACAATGAATGCTACATGTCACAACTAATATAATGAATGCTACATGTCACACTAAAAATATATACTTTAAAATAATATAATGATGCTACATGTACAAATAATGAATGTATGTACAGTCAACTAATATATGAATGCTACATGTCACAACTAATATAATGAATGCTACATGTCACAACTAATATAATTGAATGCTACATGTCACAACTAATATAATGAATACTACATGTCACAACTAATATAATGAATACTACATGTCACAACTAATATAATGAATGCTACATGTCATAACTAATATGATGAATACTACACGTCACGACTAATATAATGAATGCTACATGTCACAAGTATTGTAATAAATGCTAGATATCAAACCTAATTTAATAAATGCTACATGTCACTACTAGTATAATGAATGCTAGATATCATAATTTAGTAATTCTACATGTCACAACTAGTATAATGAATGCTAGATATCAAAATTTAATAAATGCTACATGTCACAACTAGTATTATGAATGCTAGATATCACAACTAGTACAGTGAATGCTAGATGTCACAACTAATATAATAAATGCTAGATGTCACAACTAATATAATAAATGCTAGATGTTACAACTGATATAATGAATGCTAGATGTCACAACTGATAATGAATGCTAGATGTCACAACTAATACAATGAATGCTAGATATCACAACTAATATAATGAATGCTAGATGTCAAAACTAACGAATACTAGATGTCACAACAAAGAATAATGAATACATGTCATGACAAATACAATGAATGGTAGATATCACAATTAACATACTGAATGCCACATGTCACAACTAATATAATAAATGCTAGATATCACAACTAGTATAATAAATGCTACATGTTACAACTAATGTTATGAGTGCTTTGTGTCACAACAGGTATTTTAGAGAAATATGAGTACACCAACAATGGCTACCGATTCTGATAACACTTATTTCAGGTATATTCGTACAAATAAGCGGAACGTTCAATGCAACAGCATATATCAAGAAAGCCAGAGTATTGTCACAACAGACTGTAATGAACGTAAACTGTAAATAACAAATATAACGAAAGGCAGATTCCGCTACGGATGTCATGAATGACGAGTGTACTTAAAAAAAATAGTTCATGTTATTTTTTCATATATTTATTCATCCATTCATTATGATCTTCATTTTAGCATTGCAGTTTAACACCTGTCATTTGTATTTATAATTTGTGGTCACTGATATTTGTCAGGATGAATTTTCCGTCTAGAATTTAAACTGTTTTCTCCACGGAGAGTATGGCATTTGTATCTATAATTTGTAGTCACCGATATATTATGTCAGAACAAATTTTCCGTCTAGAATTTAAACTGTATTCTCCATGGAGAGTATAGCAATTGTATCTATACTTTGTAGTCACTGATATATTATGTCAGAACGAATTTCCTCCACGGAGAGTATGTTGTCACCGTGCAGCGTCATCCATTTTTCCATGTACACATTATTTCTGTTGGGTGGAGTTTTGAATATTATATTGCCATGGACAGTTCTTTTCTTGCCATGTATTCTTTCATATGCATGTACGCATGGCATTTTTTTTTTTTTTTTGTCTGGGATGAAATGGCTGATGGGGATAACTGTCCCAGGGAACTGAAAACAAAGTGGGGGTGGGGTCGGGGGGGGGGGGTGTCTTCACTAATCTAGTACAGACAGAACAAGAATTATATCAAAATGATCAGTAACAAAGCCAGTTGAATGTAGCCCATACCACAACTACTGGCATTTGACACCAACACTTAACACACTGAGGCATTGAGGCCAGCAGGCATGCCGTTCAAAAGACCCTAAGGTTATCGTCTTATTCGAAAGGCGAGTACTAGTAACACCGCTCAAGGAGAGGAAAATTCCTGTCCGTTCACAACTTCTTGTTTCCAAGGCAGTGGCTGGAACTATTAGGTCACCTGCCATGCTCTTATTTCCAGACATGCGAGACAGCGCATATGTGTTTCAAGCAATGTAAGCGATGTGTACGGTAAAATTTTAACGTATTTAGTGATACTTAAAAGTCATAGGCATATTAGCGATGTTTGGAATGATATGACGGATGTCTACTTAAAAAGGTGGCATGCCAGTCATAGAAAAAGTCACAGCTCAATCTGTATTATTATTAATGGTCGTCTCTGTCAGTGTTTCTTCTTGGGGAGCGTCACTATGCTTGCTACTTCCTTCCCTAGTTTGTTGGTCCTGGCGCTTGATTGCCATTTCATAACACTGACTGAACTGAAGTACTCTTTCAATCAGCCACTGAGAAATGTCCACATGCAGATGGTTCAGAATTCTCTGGACCCGTTTCTCTTCCATGCATGCTTGGCGTCTTTCGAGCAGAGTGTTGAGAGTGTACAGGAATGGATTGAGAGCAGAGTTGATGGGCAACACCAAGATAGCAGTCCAGACGATGACCTGACCCGGGATAGGCGTGCCGTGTGTCGCCAGAAAACCCATCATCCCCACAGGGAACCAGCAGCAGAAGTCGGTAAAGACAATGAAGAAGAGACGGCGGGCAATGCCTGCCTGCTGTCGCCGGCGCTGGGCGTGTATCGTGTTCACCTTTCTGGTGGCGTGAATCGTTAAAAAGATGGCCAGCTGACCCGCACCAATCAGCATGAAGAGGATAAAGTTGAAAACAATAAAGATGGAAAAGAGTAACTCTGACCAGGAAATTGGTGACGTGTCACCGGCAGAGGCAGACAGATACCATTCTGACTGTAGAATTCCCAATTAGCACTGACAGGTAATAAAGGAACCGCAGCCATCAATAATCCCACAATCCAAGCGACGCCACACGCTACCGAAACTGAGCGTGACGTCAGATGCAGGTGAGGACTAAAGAGAAAACGCAGTACGATAAAGCGATCTATGGTAATAAGGCAGACAATGAAGACAGACACTTCACTGGATACTAGCGCCAAAACACCAGCCACCTGACACAGAGAACTCTCAGTCCAGGCGTCTTGTTTCCACATATACTCACCACGGTACTGAGCATCAGCTACCCCAATGAAGATCAAGTACACGCTCATGAGGAAATCAGCCATGCACAGGTTGGTGACAAGCACAAGGAAGGCTGGAGACGCAGTGTGGCCAGTGAAAAAGACACGCACCATTAAGACGCCGATATTGCCCAGCGCGGCCATTATGGCCAGGATCCAGAGGGTGACTCGTAGTATGTGGGAGCCCAGCAGATCACTGCACGAGGACAGCTCGTCTTTAGGCGCCACACACCTGATGGACCGAGAAAACTGACTTCCATATAAACAACACAGTCTGTGTTCATCTGCCAATAGTGTCTGCAGATTGTCCAGACCACGGAATGAGTTTTCAAAAAATTCTTTGACTGGATTTCCCCTAAGGTCCAAATATTTGAGTTTGCTCAAAATTGAAAATGCGCCTGGATCAATCCGTTTGATATTTACGTTCAACAGTGTCAATGACAAAAGAGGCAGAGAGTAAGACGTGCCGCTGATATTAAAAGAGTTTTCAGTCAAAGATCTAAAAAGTGGGTTGCTAGAAAGATTCAGATGATGTAAATAACCATGGGCCAATAAACTACTATTTTGTAAAGTGATCAGCTCATTATGACTTAAGTCTAAAACTCTCAAAAATAACATTTGGAAATAGCAGAATTCAGTCAAACTACAGGATGACAGGTTTAAAAAAAGCACAGATGAGAAAAAATCTTGAGTGTAATTACGAAATGGTTGAAATACACCACTAAGGTCTACATATCGAGGAATGGAATATTTGTATGGATCAAACATCCGCTGGCATGTATACTCAAGTCCCACACACACACAGTCTGGTGGACAAGACCAGTCACAGGATCGTTCGTCGTCTTTCTTTGGACAGTGTATCACTTCATCACAAACATGTGCTGGATGGATACATATAAGTGATTCCAAACAACGGTAGAATCCAGGACAGCTTTGTTCCCCTATTCTGTAATTCAGTTCATCAAAACCATAGAGACAATCATCAAGATAGTTACCAACAAGATAGCTGGGTAAACACGTGTTTTTTGGACACAGTATATAACCTTCTGGACACTGAGTAGCATCTGAAATGTTCTTAATGACATTTCCGTAGCCGTCCATCTGGATAATTTTTAAACTGGTATTTATGCCTTCAGTCTGTTCAAGGACAGCTTTTCGTTCAAATTCGTTAACGAAGTCCTCAGTTTGAACTGATGAAGGAGAAATGAATCTGTACAAATCACTCTTCTTGTAATGTTTAGGCAGACAACCAAGTATGGGATGTAGCTGAAGACCACTTGAACAATTAGTACACATCTTTTCATCACTGTTATCAAAACAGTCAGGTTGACCATTACACTTTGACTTCAGTGAAACAGGTACATCCTTGTCAAAACATATGAAAAAGTCTTTCCTCTCTTTCCATGTCAACCGAAGCTGAAAATAACAAAATCTTTCATCGCTTTTATCTCCACAGTCGTCAATACCATCACATGCCACAGTATAATGTACTTCTTTTTTATTGTTACACTGTAAAAGTCGAATCAGTCTCTTCTCTCCAGTCTCTTTATCAACAGGCTTCAGATTAAAGGGGCATGAGTAAAACACTTGAACAAATGATTGGTCTGAACAAGTTTGCAGCTTTATTTTGCTAACAGAATCTGATGTATATGGTAAAGCCTGTAGATATTTTTTATCCACTTTTCTTGTGTAATTGTACATTTTCATGCACGCATAACCCGTGTCGAATGTATTCCAACATGCAATAGATTTATAATGCACAGTTGGCACAACTCGCAGTGTGGCACACTTTTCGTCTCTATGTTGAAACTGTAAGGATGGTCCACTAAGTTCTAGGGACGCATACGTTGGCCATTTCCAAAGGAAACGATACAGATGTACTTGCCCTTCTTCTTTCTCAATCTTGACCAAATTTACTAACAGTTCCTTATAGCCACTCAACGATGTCACCTTTGCAGCCAACTGCTTCAAACCTGGATTAGACAGTTCTAGTATGAAAGCACTCATCTCTCCACATTTAGATTGAGCTTCCAGTTTTGAAAAGACCCTCTGAGGAAAGAAGAACTCTTGTTTTTTTATAGGAGCAGTTGTAGTCATTCTCATCCTGTCCCTCTGTACATTGTTCCACCATGTCACACTGGAAAGCGTCAGGCACAACGTATGGTGGAGAACAGTTGTAACGACTGCCAACCATGGTTGTCAGTCGGTCAAGAGCATACGCTGTGTAATTCAGAAAGAATCGAGAATGTGGCTTTCCTGGTCTGTGCACAGAGATATTCCTCTGCCAGCAAACAACCAGACAAGAGCAGGTAGAAAGAAACTCTAGGGAAGCTAGACAACAGAAGGTCTTCAGAGAAGTAATCCCCTTTAGACAAGTGTTTCGGCCTTGAACTCCTTACACTCTCGGGGGGGCCGGGCCACATCCAGGTCATGACTCCTGGATGCCCTTCTGCTGTTGTCTTTTTTTTTTTCCCCCACGCCGGGGAGCGAACCTGGGCGATTCTGCGCTTCAGAACTGCGGTACGCGGTTTTACCAATGCGCTAACGGGGCACACATCATCTGTAGGGAATTTAATCCTTATGAAGTTCACTTTGGTTCCTCTTTGCCCAGATCCAGCTTGAGCTCCTTTCTGCTGCCTCTGCCATCGCTTTAAGGGCTCTAGTCCTCTTCTTCCCAGAAATGGCGAGTTGTTTCATGAGATCATAAGCGGAGGTGCCCACAAACCCTCTTGCCCCGACCTCTATGGCGAAGATTTTGACCCGCAGACCTGCTTTCTTCAGGGTGCTGGCAAGACCGGCGTATTTTTCGGTCTTGTAGATATGTGCTTCTTCCATTCTGCTTTCGTATGGCACAGTGAGTTCTATCCGAATCACTTGTTTCGAGGAGTCAGAGTGAAGAGCGATGTCTGGTCTCATGCCTGTCTTGCTGATGACATCTGGGTAATTTCTCCACTCTGGGAGGTCTGCTGTACACTCCCAGTCGACTGCTCCATCCAGAAGACCCTTTGGCAATGTGCTGGTTGTCATAGCAATTTCGGGCCAGACCTGTTTCCCTCCTGCTTTGTAGAACGTTGTCATAGCAATTGGTGCGTTTGGGGTCATGGTTTTTTCGCTAACCACGTCTGTGATCACTTTCAGAACTTGGTTGTGCCTCCATGTATACCTTCCTTGGGCTAGCGCTACTTTGCAAGAGCTTAGGACATGTTCCACTGTTTGTTTCTTCTGACAGAGCGGACATGCTGGGTCATCTGATTTCCCCCATTTCACTAAGTTTGCATTCGAGGGGAGCAGGTCATATACAGATCTGAGGAGGAAGCTTATCCTTAAAGGAGCCATGTGCCACATGTCGTTCCAGCTGAGACTTCTTTGGAGTGCACTGTCCCATGTTGTCCATTTCCCCTGTTGACCTTGCTGGACTGCCTTCTGCACTCTTTTGACATCTTCTTCTTTCTTCAACTCCTGTATGATCATGTCTCTTTTTTCCTTCCTTTTGGCTTTGGACCACCACTGCATTTTTGTTGCTCCCAGTCCCTGTCTGTTGGTTTGCGTGTGTCCAATTATTTCTTTGATGCTGAGGTTTCTCTTGGCATTGTTTACAGCCTCTTGGACTTTCCATTTTTTGCCAGTTCTCAGCTTTGGCTGAACTGATCTCACGATATTGTCTTCCGATTCCTCCAGCATGCTCAACAGTCTTGCTTTTCCAACTTTGTATTCCTCCACTATGGATTTGAGAGGTAGCTTCAGCATTGCTTGACGACAGTAGAATGCAACATCAGTGAGACCAGGTGGGACACCGAGCCATTTTCTTGTGTATTTGTTGATTTTGGCTTCCATTGCTTCGACTGTGCTGGTGCAAATGTCATAGATTAGCAGTGGCCACAGCAGCTTTGGTATCAGCATGAACTGTAGACACCAGACTTTGTATTTGCCTGGCAGTCCGCAGTTATCTATTTTCTTCAGGCCTTCTTCTGCTGTTTGCTTGGTTTCACATCCCCTTTGTGTGTCTTTCAGGGAGTCATCATACCATCTTCCGAGACTTTTTACTGGCTCTTCTGTGACAGTGGGGATGGCTTGGTTGGCTACCATGAATTTGACTGAATCTGCCACTTTTCCTTTTCGCAGTGAGAGACTTCGGGATTTCTTTGGTTTGAACCTCATTCTTGAAGAGGCCACCAGCTCATCCAGCTGCTTTAAGATTTGGTGTGTCTCTTCCTCATCCGTGGACAAGACTGTTGTGTCATCCATGAAAGCTTTCAGAGGAGGCATCTGGTATCCATCTCCCAGATTCACTGGACCTGAACTCTTCATTGCAGCTTTCAAGATGACTTCCATTGCCAACACGAACAGTATGGGAGAGATTGCACAGCCCATTGCAATGCCCACCTCTAGGTCTATCCAGTCCGTGGTGTATTCTTTGGTAGAGAACCGCATTGAGAACCCTTGGAAATACTTCCTCAGCATTGTTCGGATGTTTTCTGGGATGTGATACATTTCAAGAGCCAGCTGGATCATATTGTGTGGAACTGATCCATATGCATTCGCCAGATCAAGCCAAACTACGTCAATGTCTCTCTTCTCTGTTCTTGCTTTTTGGATGGCATCCCAAATCAACGTGGCATGTTCCAAGCATCCAGGCATTCCTGGTATGCCTCCCTTTTGGACTGACATATCCAGATACTTGTTTTCAGTCAGGTATTTTGTCAATCTTGCTGCCATAACAGAGAAGAAGATTTTCCCCTCGACGTTCAGAAGTGATATTGGCCTGAACTGGTTGATGCTGCTGGAGTTCTGCTCCTTCGGAATGTACACTCCTTCAGCTCTCATCCATTGGTCGCTGATCTTCTGGTTCCTCCATGCTGATCGAATCATCTTGTGGAGCCACTCGAGCACTTTTGGGCATTTCTTGTAGAGCAGGTATGGTATTCTGTTTGGTCCAGGTGCTGACTTGGCTCTGGCTTTCTTTACTACGTTCTTCACTTCATCCAGTGTTGGTGGTTTGTTATTGAATTTTCCTTCTGGCGCTGCAGGCCAAACCAGATTCTGGATTTCAAGTGGTGCCTCGCGCTGAGAATCGAAATATGTTTCCCTGAGATGCTGCTCTAGGGTTTCCTTGCCCACTGTGAGAGTCCCTGATTTGGGTTGTTCAAACAGCTTTCTTGCAAAGTCAAAGGGATCTTTGAAGAAACGATCTTGAGTCTTCTTCTTTTTGCTCTTTCTTCGCCTTGCTGATTCCACTTTGCTGAGAGCATTGTGTTTGGCTTTCAGATCTTTCCAGAGTTCCAGGAGCCCTTGCTTCTCGAATTCTGAGGCAGTTTTCATTCGCTTTTTAAGCTTCCTTTTCTCTCCCTGGATGCTCTCCATCTGTTGCTGTCTTCTGGATTTCTGGGAATACCAGTGGATCACCACTCACTGTGGGATACCGGTGGATCCCCACTCACTGTGGGATACTAATGGATCCCCACTCACTGTGGGATACCAGTGATCCCCACCCACTGTGGGATACCAGTGGATCCCCACTCACTGTGGGATGCAAGTGGATCCCTACTCACTGTAGGATACCAGTGGATCCCCTCGCTGTGGGATACCAGTGGATCCCCACTCATTGTGGGATACCAGTGGATCCCCACTCATTGTGGAATATCAGTAGATCCCCACTCACTGTGGGATACCAGTGGATCCCCATTCACTGTGGGATACCAGTGGATCCCCACTCATTGTGGAATATCAGTGGATCCCCATTCACTGTGGGATACCAGTGGATCCCCACTCACTGTGGGATACCAGTGGATCCCCACTCATTGTGGGATACCAGTGGATCTCCATTCACTGTGGGATACCAGTAGATCCCCACTCACTGTGGGATACCAGTAGATCCCCATTCACTGTGGGATACCGGTGGATCCCCACTCACTGTGGGATACCAGTAGATCCCCATTCACTGTGGGATACCGTGGATCCCCACTCACTGTGGGATACCAGTAGATCCCCACTCACTGTGGATACCAGTAGATCCCACTCACTGTGGGATACCAGTAGATCCCATCACTGTGGGATACCAGTAGATCCCCATTCACTGTGGGATACCAGTAGATCCCCATTCACTGTGGGATACCAGGAAACGAGACAATGAATGGGATAGTTAAAAAGAAAAAGCAGGCGCAGCGACCAGATAACAAAGTCTGCTACAGCGAAAAGAACAGGTCATCAATCCCTCGTAAAGCTAACGAGCAGAACGGGACGACTACCACCTTCTGTCCAGTGAGCAGCAAATGGTCCTGATAGCACTCCGCTCTGGACACGAAGAGTGAGTTCATCGCCCATATGGACTGACGCCGTCGCCAACCTGCTGCTCCTGAGGTCAAGAAGACCAGACAGCTGATCATATGTATGTATGTATATATATACAGACATATACACACACATATATATATATATGTATATATATATATGTGTGTGTATATATATATATATATATATAGAGAGAGAGAGAGAGAGAGAGAAAGAGAGAGAGAGGAGAGATACATATATATGTATATATATGTACGTACATATATATGTATATACATATATATATAAATGTATGTGTGCACTTAATGAACTTAATGTATATGCACTTAATGAAGTGGAGCCTGCGGGTCTCAGTAGCTCATTTGATTGAGCGTCGGATTCACATGCTAATGGTTGTGGGTTCGAATCCCAGGGCGCGCTACATTAAAACTGGCCTTCTCACTGTCTCATCTTAACATCATTGAGGTTCTGGTGGTGTCACTATAGGATTAGACAAGTCCCACTTCCCTGGGACGGTTATCCTCGTCGGCCATATCACCTGAGGTGGGTGTCGACGTAAAAACTGAACTAGATCAATCAAATCAATGAAGTGGAGCGGCAGGAGTTTAGAGTTTGTTCAAGAGGGATTCGTCATACTCGAACAATTTCTCATGCGCTCTACCCAAAGCAGCCAGCAATTATCTGGTTATCTGGCAAAACAGTCTGAACCCGCACAAAATCCTACGTGCTGGCAAGGTCTTGAAATGGGGAGGGTGGAAGAGAGGCGGGAGACTGTCTGGTTACAACTCCCAAGCTCCGTGACATCCAGCCGAAAGTGGGGGAAAAAAACTGCCGCATTGTTCACCAGCTGTGCCCAGACTGTGTAAAGGGTGAACGAAAGAAGAAGACGAAGAAGAAAAAGAGGGACAATAATTCAATACTATATCTAAAACAAATAAAGAAAGAGTAACACTTTTTTTTCCTGCCAAAACATTTCATTGAACTCTAAAACGGAAGTCACCCTTTCTACAAATGAGACGATTATTTGATACTATATGTACAGAGAAAGAAAGAATAACACATTTTCCCCTGCCAAAACAGTTCACTTAACTCTAAAAATGGTGATGTAAATATTTTTTTTAAATTTTGAATATTTTACCGGATAATCTGATTTTAGAGTTTCGTATGCCTACTTTTCGTCATTTTAATTCTGCCGTTCAGGTCGGACATTTAACCTGTGAACTGTGTTAACATTTTAGCCTACTGTGTTCGCCCAACGCTACAGCTCCCAAACCTTCGTTGTTCTCTGCAAACATCATCCTCTCCTGACTGGCTCTCAATTATGGATCCGTCCGTCCTTAAACAAATTGGACTGACACTTTTTAAACACAGCAAATGCTACCTCGGTGGAGGCGTCTACCAGCGCATACGTACATTGGGGCTGTGTAGCAAGCCCCGCACTGCGCGATCCTGTCGTGGTGGACGTCTCCACCGACTTTGGCACAACCTGCCTCCTGCTGTGCCAGCCCGACGCCACTTTTCTTTTTCTGCTTCTTCGTCTCCTCCACTGCCCCTGCCTTCGACCTCGCTGCTGCGGGTTTCGTCTCCTCCTCTGCCATCTTCGCCTTCGCCTTCTGTCCCGCCGGTGCTGCCTTCGTCTTCTGTCCCGCCGGCACTGCCCTCGTCTTCTGTCCAGCCGGTGCTACCTTTGTCTTCTTCTTCTGTTCCATCGTTGTTGCCTTCGTCTTCTGCCCCGCTGGTGTCGCCTTCGTCTTTTGTCCCGTCGGTGCCGCCTTCGTCGCCACCTCGGCCGCCGCCATATGACTGTGATAAACTTAAACTATGCCTTTTTAACGCTCAATCAATATGCAAGGATGGCAAAGCCGAAGTCATTGCCGATTTTATCGCTGATGAGCACGTTGACATTGCTTTTATCACAGAGACATGGCTTAACCCCCTTGGTCATGAACCTATACATGCTAGCCTCACTCCGAGTGGTTACAGGCTTGCTTCTTTCCATCGCTCATCTCGAGGTGGTGGTATCGCCATCCTCTACAACGACTCACTCCATTCCCGCCTATCTTTCTCGCAGTCTCTGCCTTTCTCCCATCCTTCTTTCGAGCACGTTGAAGTATCCTTCCAATCCACCCCTCACCCCATCACCTTCTCCTGTGTCTATCGACCTCCACCTAGCTCTGCCAACAAACTCACCACATCCACGTTTCTCTCTGACTTTGACCAACTGCTTGACCACTACTGCCTCTTACCTGGAAATCTCATCATTCTAGGTGACATCAATGTCCACTATGACAACACTCACCGTTATGACACAAGACATATCATCAACTCTCTGTCCAATCACAATATGACTCAACACATTTCTGAACCAACCCATCAAAAAGGTCACATTCTTGACTGGATCATTTCTCGTGATCACCACAATTCAGCTACTGACAACTGCTTAGTTCTTTCTACCCGTCTAACTTCAGCCCTTCCATCTGACCACTCTGCAATTCTCTGTTCTCTTGACATTTCTCCTCCTTCCCGTACCACGCGCACAGTGACTCGACGCAATCTCAAATCTATCGACCTCTCCACATTTTCATCTGATGCCTCCCGTCTCCTTTCTGAAAAGTCACATAACCTTGCCGATGAATTCTATACTACTCTCCACCATCTTCTGGACACTCATGCTCCAGCCACAACCCGTCTTTTACCTGACCGCCCCCCTACCCCCTGGCTCACTCATGAGATTGCCTGTGCAAAACGTGCCCGCCGCAGAGCAGAGCGCCGCTGGCGCAAATCCAAACTCACTGTACACAGGCAACTTTTCCAAGCCTCTAAAACAAAAGTATCCACCCTCATTGTATCTGCAAAAACAAGCTATTTCCAAACCAAAATCCTGAATGCCTCTTCTTCAAAAGAACTCTTTACAACCATGAATCATCTCCTTGGCACACGAAAAGACTTACCTCTCCCAACAAAACATACAAATGAAGAATTCCCATCTGTATTCTCCAAGTATTTCACCACCAAAATACAAACTCTTCGTGACAGGCTTGACAGGACACCCTGTCAACCATGCCCACCTGACCCTTCCTTCTCTGGCACACCTCTCACTACTTTTACCCCAGTCTCACAAGAAGAAATTTTCAACACATCAGATCCATGTCGTTCAAAACCTGCGAACTGGATCCTCTTCCAGGTTCTCTCTACTCCGATTGTCTCCCTACTCTCCTCCCATTCATCACTGACATCATCAACACTTCTTTTCAAACTGGAACTGTCCCAGATTCTTTCAAGTCTGCTATTGTTCACCCTCTCCTCAAGAAACACAATTTAGACCCAAATGAACTGAAAAATTACAGGCCTATCTCTAATCTCTCTTTCTTGTCAAAACTCCTTGAAAAGGTCGTCCTCAACCAGCTGAACTCTCACCTGTCTGCCAACAATCTCCTCAATCCTTTCCAGTCAGCCTACCGCCAGTGCCATAGCACTGAAACTGCCCTACTACACATTCTCAACAATCTCCTCCTTGCAACTGATACTGGCAAAGTCTCTCTCCTCACACTCCTTGATCTGTCTGCAGCCTTCGATACCATTGACCATGGTATTCTCCTTTCTAGACTTCATCATACTTTTGGCATCTCTGACATTGCTCTCTCCTTTTTCACTTCGTATTTATCAAACAGAAAACAAACTGTTCTCATCAATGGCACTTACTCTCAACCTGCATACCTGACCTGTGGTGTTCCACAAGGATCTGTCCTTGGCCTTGTTCTTTTCACTCTTTATACCTCCCCCCTGTCCACCATCATCAACTCCCACTCTATAAAACACCACTTCTATGCTGATGACACCCAACCTCAAGACAGTGACTCACCTGATAATATACAGCGCCTGTTGACTCGCACCACTGAGTGTTACTCGGACATTAAGAACTGGATGACACACAATAGACTTCAGCTTAATGACGACAAGACAGAAGCTATCCTCATTGGCACCCGTCAGAAACTTTCCCAGCTGCCTCCTCTTTCTCTCCCATTATGTAACACATCAGTCCCAATTTCTGATTCAGCTAAAAACCTTGGTGTCTGCATTGACTCTACCCTGTCCATGAACAACTTTGTTTCTCAAACAGCCAGATCTTGCTACTATCATCTCCATCGTATAAGCCTGATCAGGAAGTATCTCTCTGTCGAAACAACTGCAAAACTCGTTCTCTCCTTCATAATGTCTCGCATTGACTATTGCAATTCACTCCTGTCTGGTCTTCCTGCCTCCACCATTCACATCCTACAGCGCATTCAAAACAATGCTGTACCCTTGTACTCAAAAAGAAAAAAGCTGACCACATATCTCCTCTCCTGGCACAACTTCACTGGCTCCCTGTATCAAAGCGCATACAGTACAAACTAGACACCATGTGCTACAAAAGCCTCAATAACGCAGCCCCCGATTACCTGTCAAGCCTACTTGAGATCTATGTTCCCTCACGTACCCTCCGCTCCGCCTCCGATCCTCTGACTTTTCGCTTTCCACGCACTAAGCTCAATACCTATGGTCCACGAGCCTTCTCTGTTTCTGGTCCACTCTCCTGGAACAAACTTCCTCTCTCAGTCCGTCAGCAACCTACTTTTGCCTCCTTCAAGTCCGCTCTCAAAACTCACCTTTTCTCCTCTGCATAAAATCCTAACCTCACTCAACCCCCCTCTGCAGCCTGTCTCCGCTCGGAGGGGAATCACTTTGTTTTAATATATAATTGTATATGATGTGCTCTCTGTGGTTTTCCATTGGTTTTATTCTTGCTTTTATTGCTTTTATTCTTTTCTCCCCATTTGTGGCCATGCATGTGTGTGTGTGTGTGTGTGTGTGTGTGTGTGTGTGTGTGTGTGTGTGTGTGTGTGTGTGTGTGTGTGTGTGTGTGTGTGTGTGTGTGCGTGTGTGTGCGTGCGTGCGTGTGTGCGTGTGTGTCTTTTCGGCGCTTGGATTTGATTTTGTCGAGATTTGCGCTATATAAATATTGTAATTATTATGTGTGCATGTGCGTACGTATGTATGTATGTATGTATACGCTTAGATTTATGTATGTATGTATGTATGCATGTATACGCTCAGCTTAGATTTATGTATGTAAGTATGTAAGCATGTATGTATGCATGTATACGCTCATATGTATGTAGGTATGTATGCATGTATACGCTCAGCGCTTAGATTTGATTTTATCAAGATTTTGCGCTATATAAATAAAATATATTATTATTATTAAAAAAAAATATAAATAAATATATTATAAAACGGAAGTCACCCTTTCCACAAAGTGGGACAAATGGTTTAATACTATACCTTTGAACAGAAAAAGAAAGAGTTACACTTTTTTCCTGCCAAAACATTTCATTGAACTCTAAAACCTAAGTCACATTTTCTACACAGTAATGCTAAGGTCCGACAATAACATTTAGATTTATTGCTTTAAATGAAATATGCACCCTACGGTACAGTAAGGGGTTGTCGGCGGGACATTGGCTTTACAGCTCACTCTTGGTTCATGAAAATGAAGGTTAATGTCACAGAAATGCGATTCAATCACGTTAATGTACTATGTGATGCAGTGGTGGTGGTGGTGATTGTGGGTGTGTGTGTGTGTGTGTATGCGCGCGCGCCTGCGTGTGTGCGTGTGCGTGTGTTTGTGTATGTATGTATGACCTTCAAATCTCTCATGGATATTCATTGTTTGTCTTCCATTTTTCATCTGTTCTGATTGTTTCCAGCAGTGCTAAACAAACAGTGAAGCCATACAGTAACGTTCTTTCATGCTTTTCTGTCACGAGGAGGTAAATAAATTCATACAGAAATGATATGCATAGAAATGTCACGAATGTTGAAGCTCACTTGTCGTGTGTTTAGAATCCACCTCTTCCTCTTTCTTCCCTTTCTCTTTCTTTCCCCTCCGTTTTTCTCTGAATATGTAAGTTGGCGTGTGTGCTAATATTTGTGTGCCAATCATTGGAAAATAAAGCTTTTTTCTCTGTGTGTGTGTGTGTGTGTGTGTGTGTGTGTGTGTGTGTGTGTGTGTGTGTGTGTGTGTGTGTGTGTGTGTGTGTGTGTGTGTGTGTGTGTGTGTGTGTGTGTGTGTTTTTCAAACTTTTTATTTGTTTGTTTTAACAAGGTACAAATGCTGTCAGCAAAGCAGAATTGATGACATCAATGACTAAAATCTCAAAACACATGCAGGGTGTCAACATCCTCAACGAAGTATCTCCACATACACATGACGTGTTGTACATACGACAACGTAGAATAGAAGCCAGAGACTCGGAGACAGACAATCTGATAAAATAGGACTGCGTCTGCTGAGACCGTTTCTACGTAAATTATAGTAGTCACTGCACCTGTAGAACTCAGACGTAGGTAGACTAGACAGTGGGAAGAGGATTGCCAGCCCTCTCCATAGTTTAAAAGTTCCCTGTACTGGTCGGTTAACCCTTTGACTCCCGCACCCTATTCATCAACAGCAAAAACTTAAACTCGTTGACTTCCTCACCCTATCCACCAGCTTCCTGCTGCAGAATGTTGGTGGATAGGGTGAGGAAGTCAAATAGTTAAGTTTTTGCTTTGCTTGCATGGCTGACAATGCAGGATGCTGTTGGACAGGGTGCGGGAGCCAAAGCTTTAAACCGGACGACGAGACAAATGCCAGCTTGTTGCTCGAGTCATGCTGTCCTGTGAAAGAGCTGAAGTAAGGTCACTATGACAGGGAATACCAATAAAGCGATAAAAGGATACTCTCATCAGCCTTCTCTCCGTCCCTCATACTTAGTGACTCTTAACAAATTCTGTTCAATTCAATCCAACAACAATTCATTTAATGTGAGCTAATGACAAAAATATTAGCAAATTAATTTGTGATAATTGAAAAAACAAAAAAATTGGAAGAGAGAAAGAAAAAAGCTATGAGCACGTAAAACAAAAATTGAAAAAGAAGTGGGGGAAGGGGGTAGAGATAACAGAATAACTTTAAATCCTAAGTATTCAGGTATGTAAGTT